>JAQYXR010000054.1:0-286818 GCA_030545055.2 Neoaliturus tenellus | reverse complement strand
ATGAGCTGTTTGCTTGGGTTTTTGAGGTGTGTAAAGTTATTGAAGAAACCAAAATGATGGGTGTGCTAAAGGTATGTAAAACCGATGACCGCGAAGACTAAGGGAAATTCAGTGGAAGTCCTTAAGCCCCCCCCCATTCCCTCCCCCACCCCCTCCCCCACCCCGCCCCCTACCACCACGAACAGGTATATATAGGAGTGGTGATCAACCGTCCTCTCATTCTGCTTTACACTGTTAAGCCGAACACTTCCATGTCTGCCATGAACGTTCCAGCCTCTACCTCTGCCCCGACCGCCTCCAACTCCGGCTCGAGCTCCGGACTGATCCGGCGGGACCGCCTGTCAAGGAGTCGCGTCCGGTTCTTCGGATTCACTCCGAGCAAGACGGAGTTGTGCAGCAGTGGAGCCTCCAGAAGAGAAGCGAACTTGTATGAAGAGCTCCAGCAGGTCGTGCCAGGTGTAGTGGTTGGTGCATCTTCACAGGAAGACACTGTTAGAGCTGCTATAAGATATATTAAAAGTTGTAACGTAATAATAGAGGAAAAGAACAGGTTGTTGGAGAGTGCACACAGTGAAATACGTTTGATCCGGAAAGAATGGGAAAAACTAATTATGAAGTGTGGCAGATTGTTAGATGATAGTGATGATAGTGAGGATGAGAGTGGATAGGTGTGTGGGTAAAGACTCGGACTGGGACTTGTGTGTGTTTGTATGAATGTGTGCGTGAATGCGGAATACAGAGCGGGGGATAGATCACTCTGTGGCAATGGACTAACATGCCACTTAGTGATCTATCCCCCGTTCTGGTAATGTTTTTGGATGGCCTTGACCCACTTTACCAAGGTTAGCTAGTACCCCCACCACTGATAAGTGTATATATACGGGTATTGATGTGCAGTTTGGTTATTCTGCTTTGTATCGCTTAGCTGAATACCGCACTTCAACATGGCTTCCAACTGCAAAACTTCTCGGGCTTCTTCTTCAAGAAGGCGTGCTGCCAACGTCCTGCCTGCTACTCGTGGACCTGCTCGACCATTCCATAGCATAACTGTTGCTCGGGCAAACGCTTGCAAAGCTCCGATGCTACGGACCTTGCTGGAGGTGAGCCAAGACGGGCAAGGCTTGCTCAGTCCTGGTCAACGGCAGGAGCAAGAAAGGCGTATGGCGTACTTCAGGCTGCAGGGTGTAGTTCCCAGCTTGAAGTTAGGCGATCCCAGAGTAGCAAGCATCAACGAGGCAGCGGACTACATATCACACCTTCACAGTGTTTTAGAAGTAAAGGACCAACAAATTGAAAACTTAAAAGAACAATTGAAACAATTTAACTTTAATCCAGTGGAGTTTGTAGAAACGGTGATGAGTGATAGTGACGATGAAGGTAGTGAATATATATTAGGTATGTAATGAAAAGACAGGGACATGTGTGTGTGTGTATAGAATACAGAGCGGGGGATAGACTACTTTGCGGCAATGGACTAACATGCTGCTTAGTGGTCTATCCCCCGCTCAAAGGGTAGCATTGGATGACCTTGACCCACTTATAAGCAAGGACAACCGGTTAACTGGTATAAAAGAGGGGGTCTGTACATTTTGACTTCATTCTGCTTTGGACTTTCCAGTAGAACGCTATAAAAATGAGTGGATCTCTTCTTGGTGCTAACTTGGACAGGTATACTGTGATGGTGCATTATGAAAACTGTAGAGACATGTTGACGGCTGTGTATGAGTGTTTGGTGAGAAGGATTTTTCAAGAAAACTGCGAATTTATGTTAGCATGGAAAAGAAACTTGTTTGTTGATGGTCATGCTACAATGCAAAGCATGAACCACCTCCATGTGTTAAAAGTAGGACATCATAATTTGGACGAACTGGACGATATGTTTAGGGAGCTGGAGTGTTTGATACATCAGGAATGTAAACCTTGTGAAATTGAAATTTTTAAATTGGATATGGAATTAGAATAAAATGTGTTAAACAGGACTCGAACTTGGACTTGATTGAGGTTTTGTAGAACAGAGCGGGGGATAGATCACTTTGCGGCAATAGACTAGCATGCTGCTTAGTGGTCTATCCCCCGCTCAAAGGGTATCTTTACGTGACCCTGACCCACATTAATTGTATACTTGGTGGGGGTATAAAAAGGGCAAACCAATTGGATAGATACACCACTTTCATACCATGGCTCCACTTGACAACACCGTGTTCCATCACGACAGAATTCTTTCAATTCTGGAGGTAATACCTGTAGAAGTTATAGAAGCAGAGGACCAACTACCTGCGGTTGATCAGGAAGAGGAGGAGGAAGAAATAATGGATATTGAAACGGACTCTGACGAAGCTGGTTCAACGGACAATGAAGTGGACTTGCACGCCTACGAAACATTAGAGTCATCATCTGAGTCGGAAATTGAAGAAGAACAAGACACTCCTCATCGTCCAATGGATAGGATGTTAGTAGCCAGAAGAATTATGTATTGTCACCGCTACCTATTTCGTGATGAAAATGATTCCGACTCTGATGGTGATGTTTCACCGTTGTAAAAAGTTTAAAAAAAGTTAAAAAAGAATGTGAGCGGGGGATAGAGCACTTTGTAGTAAATGATGCTGCTTAGTGCTCTATCCCCCGCTCAAAATAATAATTCCAAATGACCTTGACCTACATAAACTTGCTCAAACAGACGTCTTTGAAAAAACTTGTACAAATTATTGAATCTAGACCAAATATCATCAATTTATCAAGCCTACTGATAAATGTATTACAAACGGTTGTGTAAAGGCTAAATTTAGCACATGAGTGATAACCTGTTTCCATATGACGTCACTTTCCCCACCTATCTGCCTCGGATATAAAGGGTCCCGGTGGAGTGCGCTGCTCATTATTGCGTGGACATTCACAGAGTGTGCATTCAAAGCCAAACTGTTTGAAATGGCTCTTTGCGACATTTGTGGGGAAATCTTTCAAGACGAAGATCTTTTCACCATACACAGAGAATTACATGAAGACGAAGATAGAAAAGAAGATATTACCATGGATGAAATAGACTTAGACTCAATTGACCGGTTTTTGGAAGAGCACCAGAAGCAGACGGACTACTGGGACAGCTATCTACAGCAAATGCAAAGAAGAAGACCTAGTGTGATCCAATTTGCTGGTGCTGGACCATCTACTGCTAGAAGACCTTTTGAAGAAGAAGACACTGAAGAAGAGGACATTGAAGAAGAGGACACTGAAGAAGAACTGGAAGATGTGAAACAACTGCGCACCACGGCCTTGCCAGGACGAGTTGTAACACATTTCAAAATTAATAATGTTCAATTGGAACTGGAAACATATAACCGAGGCTAAAGAACTTGTTGGTGGAACCTTGAGGGAAGAACTACAAAGATTAAATTTTATTAAATTTGGAATATTGTTAGAGGCTATGTTTAACAATACTGATGGTGAAACAGCATTGAGAGCGTTCATTACCAAAAACCGAACCCTTACCTTCACCTCCAACATCGATGATATAATTGAAGAATGCTTGGAGGAACTTATAACCAAACTTCAAGAACATGAAGGAAGAGGATCTGGATGGACTTTGTCATCAATTGAAGGTATGGATGTAAGGGTTCATAAGCATGGATATGGTTTAAGGGGTAGTAGTTTTATCCCTCTACCAAAGAAAATCCAAAACACCAACTCGTGTAGGAATGTGCAAAATGAAGGTAATGAATGTTTTAAATATGCAATGATAACCAAATATGTTAAAGATCATCCTTGTAGAGTTGGTAGAGAATATTACGAGAATGAACATCGCTACAACTTTCAAGGTCTCACCTACCCAGTTACCTTGAAAGACATTGACAAATTTGAAAAGAAAAATCCTGGCGGTTCAGTCAATGTTTTTGGTCTGGATGATTCGAACAACGTTTATCCTTTGCGGGTAGTAAAAGATGAGCAAAGAAACCACACGGATTTGCTATTGATAACGAAGGGTGAAATTTCCCATTATGTATGGATAAAGGACTTTGTAGCCTTGGTATGGAATCAGTTATCAAAACATAAAAGTAGGTTAACATGTGCCGTGGCAAATTTCAAAGACGAAAATTCATTGGATTTTCTTACTGTATTTGCCTCACGTCACAGTGCACTGGCCGTCGGTCTTGCCGAGGCCGTTTTGCTTTCCAATTCTGTTTCTTTCAAGCCTGGCGGAAGTGCCAGTTTTTTTTTGGTCCAGATGTTTTGGAAGGTTTTAGAATTCTTTCCTCGTGTTCTGTGGCTTCCGGCGAAGTTGAAATTTTCAAGCTTGGAAGTTTGCTCGTTCACTTTGGGTTCGTCTGTCTTCCTGAACACGACTCGTGCCATCCTTTAGTGATGGCATACTTCTAAGAAGTTTATTCACGGGTAAGTAAGATTCATCTTTCCCTATTTCATATTGATGTATATCCATTGTTCACAGAATTATTATTCGTTGTCATTTTTTCAAAAAAAAAGGAGAAATTTCTTCTTTTCCCACTCTGCCAAAATCGCAGTGTGAGTTTCTGCTGAACATCCAAGTTGAGGTTATGACAGTTTCAATTCAGATTTAAGGTGAGAATTGTTCACCAAGTGCAAGAAATTGTGTTTATTGTCAGTCAAATTTTGTGTGTTTGGAAAACCCATTACTCAGAGCTGGTTGACAGAATCCAGCCGCCTTGTCACATTTTGCTTGGACCTAGGCCTAGCCTAGCCTAAATTGTAAGTTCCTTTCAGATGTTGTAGTTTACATTTTGTATGAGCTTTAAGTGTAAAAATTTAATGTGTTATGCTTATACAAGTTACTTCACCCATTTCACAGACATAGATAGGCCTTTCATGTATGAACCAGTAACAGTGTGCAAGTTGTTTCATGAAAACTGTAACAAACCAAACTCATGCAAGGAGAAAATAAATAATTAGGCTACTCATTAGGCTATTACCTTATGGAACTGATCTGCCTTTTTCCAATGTTTTCAATTTTGGCTAAACAAGTTCAATGCAATTGGGTTAGGAATAAAAATGTAAAAATACAGAAACAAGTAACACGTTGTAACAACACAGAGTTTAGGAACCGTTTGTTATTGTGAGTGGAATTGTGACAGGGCCCATGGATGGCGGTTACGCTGCCCGCTGAACCGAGATGATCTGATCCTGCCCACCCAACTCTTGGCCTGATGACCACTGCGCCACACGACATGGATCCATACTGCCTGCTGACTTAGTACTACACCTGCCGGTGCCCTTGTCCACCTACGCCGGCTGACTACGCCGCCCAGGCCATGTCCACCGTAGGCCTATTCACCTTGGGGTCACCTGCACCTTCCGGCTCCACCGCCCAGTCTACTTTGGTAGGCCTAATCTCGGGGCTCTGTCTACGGCTGAGGTCAGTGTTAACCATTACTACTGCGTGCCATCCACCACCTCAGTGCAGTGATTCCACCTGGACTTTACTTCTTGCCAAACCAACAACGGTGTGAAGTTTTGGTCCCATGTCAGGCTAGGACTTTATTCTTGTAATAGTACAGATTCAAATATTGTTAAATTGATCTTGTTTAGTCTGTAAGGTCTAAATCCAATTAGGAGCCCGCCCTTTTCAGCAGGAGGATACCGGGTGGAATTGGCTTTCCCATTTTAAATCACTGCCGAGACAAATTTGTCTTAAATTTTTTTTTGGCCAAATTTAAAAATGTTCTTTAATTAATTTCCAACTTTTCAATTTTCAACTCTTTTAATTTTCAATAGTAAATTTTTATCAAGTGATTTTCTTGAGGGCTGTGCCCTATCTGTAGGCTAGGCTGGCAGGCCTAAGCTTTTTTTCCACTAACCGCTGTTGCGGAAACTCATTATCAGGCGATCATTTCCGTAAATCGTTAAATTGTTAATTATTGTATCGTTTTTTTATGTGAATGTCAATGTGTGTATTTATTTATTAATTTATTGTTCAGCATTGTTATTGGTGGCCATCTTGCATTTAAATTATGAAATCATGAAATCACAATTATTTCTCAACATGAATTAAATTCAAAAAAAAGAAAGAAACAACATTTACGAATTTTAAGCAGAACCAAATCTTTAATTATGATGTTTGCCAACACTTTCAAACGAATGTTATTTGAAATATTTTTTAACAATTCAGATGGTTATTTATCAAGTTAAGGTACTTATTGTGAATGTCTGTGAAACCATGTTTAATAGATTTTACAGATGGAAATAAATGGATTCTGTTGGCCAGCTCTTGAGTGTTTCTTGGGTCCCTTCCGCTCTTCCTTTGAGCCGGCCTCTGCCTTTGACTCGCTTCCAAGGGCTTTGCCCTGTCGAAGGCGTTGAGTCCGGTTTCAAAATGGTAGCAGAGCGTGGTTGGCCACTGGAAATGCAGTTTTGTTCAGGCCATGTTCAGGTTTTGGTAGTGTTGGAGGACCCAGGAATTTTTCATTTGTTGTTGTTTGTAAGTTTGTTCATCATTGTGGATAGTGATCGCCTGATTGTCAAATTTTGTTTGTGTTTTTTGATCATCCAAGTGGGTTGTGGGACCTGTTGTTCTGGGCCCCGTGAATGTTTCTCATCCTGGTCCCGTAGCCTCAGCAGCTAAGTTGTAATTTGTTTGTGGAACGTTGTTTCGTAATTTGTATAATCATGGCGCTCTCTTTGACTCCGGAGCATCTTTTGAAGGATGAGCTCGTTTTCGAGGTCAGTGCGAGAGGAGCGAATCCAGCTGGCGATGCGCGGTCTCTTCGCACCCAGCTGAGGGGTTTGTTGGCCAGCGGTTTCCCCAGTTCGTGGCCGGCGAAGTTGGATCCTGAGTCGGAATTGAAGGCATGCATGACCAAGATGGAAGAGTGGGAGGGGAGATTGGAGGAGTTCAGGGAGGAGACGCTTCCTGCCAGAACTAAACTCCGACTCCTGTCTCGCCTTGTCCACTTGCAGGGGCGAGTGAAATTGCTTTTGGAGTTTGGCAATCGTAGGGGTGATGATCTTACTTGTCTGCAGGAATGTTTGAAGTCCGTCGAGGAGCTGTTGGAGGTGCTTTCCGCTAAGCCTCCTGGTGCAGCTACGGTTCCTCCATCTGCTTCGTTACGGATGGTTACGGATCGTTCCGCTTTCGCCTGCTCTTCCTCTGACCACATCTGAGGGGAATGCAGGGTGTTCAGCCGACAGGCCTGAATTTGGACCTTTGGCGAATGCGGGCGAGTCTATGGCTGCGCCTATTCCGTTGGTTGAGCCTAAGACACCAGCGACTGCACCATTTTCGCCCGGCGCGTACAACAAGTTGCCGAACCCGTTGACGCCGTTGCTACAGGCCTTGCCCTGTGTTGATGGTCTTGACGTCCACAGGCTCCTGAAGTTTCTGGCGGACGTTTTCCGAATGCGGGAGATCCCGGGCGTAAGCGACTCACTTCTCCTGAGCTTGCTGATACCGTATTGCCGCTCACCCCTATCCGACTTGCTGAATGCTGTGCTCAGCAACTAGGGCAACTTTGAGGAATTTCATCGTCAGGCACTCGACATGTATGTCCCCGGACGGATGCGGGAGGATTTGAAGATGCAGATGTTTTATAGGTGCCAAGGATTGCGGGAAGGCCTCGCGGCATACGTGACGGCTGTCCGCTCTGCCGGACGCGTGTTGCGTGTGGGATTAAGTGAAGCTGAAGTTGTCCAAGTGATCCTGGATGGTATCACTCCTGAGGAGCGCTCTCGATTGGTGTTTGCCACCAAGCCTGACTCATTTTCTGGCCTCGATAAGCTGGTTGTGGGTGCTAGAAATGTGCAACTCATTGACCAGCGCAGGGATGAGAGTGCTAGATCCACGAATGCCAGGCAGTCCCGTCCGTTGGTGGGACAGGTGTCCTCACCATCGGCAACTCCTAAACACCGCACGCCCCTCACGTGTTATGGGTGTGGTCAGCGTGGCCATATTCGCCGCTTTTGCCGTCAGGTCTCGTCCGGGCCAAAAAACGGGGAAGGCGGGGGTCTACCCCGGTAGGCCCCCGACCCTTACCTAGGCCAGCGCCGGAGGCGATGAGCCCAGCCGATCCTTTGTTTAAAGGTGTCGCGGGCGTAGCGACTCTTGGCATCAGGACCCAAAGACCTGTTTGTCCCTACGTTGACCTTCTCATTGGTGACTCAAATTTTCCGGCCCTCGTTGATTCTGGAGCTGCAGTGAGCCTGATCTCCTCCGATTTTCACCTCATTTTGGTGGAATCTGGGGCGATCCTCCGCTCGGAAGACGTGTCCCTGACTTGTCTCACGGCAAGTAATGCCCCCATGGACGTTTGGCTCAAGGTGGCTTTCAAGATAAAAATCCAAGGATTTTCATGGGTCTGGGATTTTCTTGTGTCCAAGGATCTGGGCGTCCAATGCATTTTGGGTGCGAATTTCATTAGAGAGACCGGCCTCATTGTCGATTTGCAGCGAGATTGCTGCTACTTCAAGTTTAACCGTGACGTGCTGGTGCCTTTGGTGGCCCCTACTCCGTCAATGTCTGTCAGGGAGGTGGAGTGCCCGGAGGAACCGGATAGCGTTTCTAAGGGCGACAGTTTGGGTCATTTGCCTCCGGAGCATAGGAAGGCTGTGAGGGACTTGTGCTCTCGCTTTCCTGATGTGCTCACTCCCCGCCTTGGTCTCACGAGCCTGATGGAATATGAAATTCGACTCACTGATAAGGAACCTGTGCGCAGCAATCCGTATAAGCTTGCGCCCCCTAAGATGGAGGCCTTGCGAAAAATCATTGATGAGCTTCTGAAGGAGGGAGTGATTGAACCTTCCAGGTCTCAATACTCCAGCCCTGCGTTTTTGGTTCCAAAGCCCAATGGGAAGTCACGGTTAGTCCTCGACTACCGTAAGTTAAACTCGAAGATCGAGATTGACAGTGTGCCGCTGCCTGACCTCCATTCGGCCTTTGACTGGTTTGGAAAGGCGAAATTTTTCACAGTGTTTGACTTGAATCAGGCCTATCACCAGATCCCTTTGAAGAAGGAGTCCCGACATGTCACCAGCTTTTGTGTGCCATGGAATCTGTACCAATTCACGCGTGTCCCAATGGGAATTGCTGTGGGAGCTCAAACCCTGACACGCTTGTTGGATTCGATTTTCCATGACATTAAATTCAAATATGTGTTCAATTATTTGGACGACTTGTTGGTGTACAGTGAAAACTTTGAGGAGCACATCCAACATTTGGAAGAAGTGCTGAAGCGGCTGCGTGGGGCTGGGCTCACTGCTAACCCCGAAAAGGTATCCTTTGCCCAATCTGAAATTTCCTTCTTGGGCCATTTGGTTTCTTCCCGGGGAATCCGTATTGACCCTGCCAGGACTCAGGGCATCCGCGATTTCCCGGCACCGAAGGATGCAAAGGGAGTTGCCCGTTTCATTGGGATGGTCAATTTTTACCGCAGGTTCATCCCAAAGGTGGCTGAGATTGCTGCCCCTCTTAACGCCCTCCGGAAGAAAGGAGCGAAGTTTGAGTGGGGAGAAGACCAGCAGTTGGCCTTTGACCGGCTCAAGGAGGCGATCATGCAACCCCCGGTGTTGCGGATGCCAGATTTTTCCCGGCCGTTTATTCTCCAAACGGATGCTTCTTCCAGCGCCATCGCCGCCGTTTTGTCACAGATCTTTGATGGCGAAAGGCAGCCAATCGCTTTTGCGTCCAGGACCTTGACCCAGGCCGAGAAAAAGGCATCTTCCGTGTACGAGCTTGAATGCCTGGCGGTAGTTTTCGGAATGGACAAGTTCCGCCGTTTCCTTGAACATGCCGAGTTTCTGCTCGAGACTGACAACCAAGCGGTGTCTTGGCTGCTCTCTCACCCCAGGCAGCTTGGAAAAATTGGTAGGTGGGTGGTGAAAATTGCCGCTTTCAAATTCAAGGTCCAGCATGTGCGAGGGACGCAAAACATCATTGCCGATGCCCTATCCCGCATGTATCATGACACCCCGTCTCCTGCGGAGAATCCGTTGTGTGGGACTGTCCTCCTGGAGTTTCCTTTGGCTTTCGGGGATATTGCTCCCTACCAGCGTCAAGATCCAGAGCTGGGGCCTATCATGCAGGAAATTGAGGGAGTGGGGCCTCGCCCGCCTTACTCTCTCTCCAAGGGGGCCCTCTGCTGCCGCCCACGTGTGGGAGGTGGCACTCGGATTGTTGTCCCCAGTGTCCTGGTGCCCATGATTTTCTCCTACTTCCATTCATCTCAAGTGGGGGGTCATCTGGGCATCCACAAAACTATCGCCAAGATCCGAAAAGAGTTTATCTGGAAGGGCATGGATAAAGACATCGCCGAAAGAGTGAGAGCTTGTCGATTGTGTTGTTTGAGCAAACCCGCTCAGAACACGAAAATCGGACTTTGGTCCTCGGATGTGGCCAGCCGCCCCTTTGAGAAGGTGTTCATTGATTACGTGGGACCTTTTCCCCGTAGCAGGTCTGGTAACACTTACCTACTTGTTTGCGTGGACGCCTTTTCGAAATTTTGTTGGTTGTTCCCACTCCGTAGGGCCACGACAGATCTCACCATTAAGGCTTTGAGGTCCCGTTTGTTTCAGAATTTCGGTGTACCTGAGCAAATGGTCACTGACAATGGTCCCCAGTTCACATCTAGGGAGTTCCATAGATTCTGTTTTGGCCACGCCATCGAGCACATTACTACGTCGCCGTACTATCCCCAGCCCTCACATGCTGAACGCTTCAATCGCAATTTGAGAGCGGCCCTGATCGCCTTCCATGCCGAACGGCAAACCACTTGGGACGAATCACTGGAATGGTTGCAACTGGCATTCAACATTGCGAAACATGAGAGCCACAAGGCCGTCCCTTTCGAATTGTTTTTGGGATACCCGCCTTCGTCACCGCTCTCAAACCTGTGGCGCGTTTCAGACCTTTTGCCCTCACCTGGGAGCGGGGACGTCTGCCGTGCCTGGCGCGCAGCGAGAAGAAACCTGCTGCGCAGTAGGGAGAAAGTCCGGAGACGCTACGATAAGGGTCGCCTCGCCAACCCGTTCAAGGTCGGAGACCTTGTGTTTTGTCAGACTCACCCGTTAAGTTCTGCCGCCGACAAAAGAGCTGCCAAACTTTGCTACCGTTGGTCTGGACCCCACAGGATTCTGAAGTTCCTATCGCCTGTGACTGTGAGACTCGGTCACCCAGACTCGGGTGCTGTGTTCAGGAAGGCTCATGTTTCCCAACTGAAGGCCTTCCGGGGTAAGGATGTACCCTCCAATTGAGGGTCTGTTTTCGGAGGTCCTATGGAATGGGAGGCCTGATCACCCTCTCTTTCCTGTGAGACCGTGTCCTCCACTGTCAATATTTTTGTTACCAGTGCTGGGCCCAGCAAATTTTCCCGGAGGTGAGTTTTCCCTCTGGAAGGTGGAGGTTCACTTTCCGTTTCTGTTCCTTTCTCTCCCCGGAGGTTTGGTTTTCGTGGGGGAGGTTGTGCCGTGGCAAATTTCAAAGACGAAAATTCATTGGATTTTCTTACTGTATTTGCCTCACGTCACAGTGCACTGGCCGTCGGTCTTGCCGAGGCCGTTTTGCTTTCCAATTCTGTTTCTTTCAAGCCTGGCGGAAGTGCCAGTTTTTTTTTGGTCCAGATGTTTTGGAAGGTTCTAGAATTCTTTCCTCGTGTTCTGTGGCTTCCGGCGAAGTTGAAATTTTCAAGCTTGGAAGTTTGCTCGTTCACTTTGGGTTCGTCTGTCTTCCTGAACACGACTCGTGCCATCCTTTAGTGATGGCATACTTCTAAGAAGTTTATTCACGGGTAAGTAAGATTCATCTTTCCCTATTTCATATTGATGTATATCCATTGTTCACAGAATTATTATTCGTTGTCATTTTTTCAAAAAAAAAGGAGAAATTTCTTCTTTTCCCACTCTGCCAAAATCGCAGTGTGAGTTTCTGCTGAACATCCAAGTTGAGGTTATGACAGTTTCAATTCAGATTTAAGGTGAGAATTGTTCACCAAGTGCAAGAAATTGTGTTTATTGTCAGTCAAATTTTGTGTGTTTGGAAAACCCATTACTCAGAGCTGGTTGACAGAATCCAGCCGCCTTGTCACATTTTGCTTGGACTAGGCCTAGCCTAGCCTAAATTGTAAGTTCCTTTCAGATTTTGTAGTTTACATTTTGTATGAGCTTTAAGTGTAAAAATTTAATGTGTTATGCTTATACAAGTTACTTCACCCATTTCACAGACATAGATAGGCCTTTCATGTATGAACCAGTAACAGTGTGCAAGTTGTTTCATGAAAACTGTAACAAACCAAACTCATGCAAGGAGAAAATAAATAATTAGGCTACTCATTAGGCTATTACCTTATGGAACTGATCTGCCTTTTTCCAATGTTTTCAATTTTGGCTAAACAAGTTCAATGCAATTGGGTTAGGAATAAAAATGTAAAAATACAGAAACAAGTAACACGTTGTAACAACACAGAGTTTAGGAACCGTTTGTTATTGTGAGTGGAATTGTGACAGGGCCCATGGATGGCGGTTACGCTGCCCGCTGAACCGAGATGATCTGATCCTGCCCACCCAACTCTTGGCCTGATGACCACTGCGCCACACGACATGGATCCATACTGCCTGCTGACCTAGTACTACACCTGCCGGTGCCCTTGTCCACCTACGCCGGCTGACTACGCCGCCCAGGCCATGTCCACCGTAGGCCTATTCACCTTGGGGTCACCTGCACCTTCCGGCTCCACCGCCCAGTCTACTTTGGTAGGCCTAATCTCGGGGCTCTGTCTACGGCTGAGGTCAGTGTTAACCATTACTACTGCGTGCCATCCACCACCTCAGTGCAGTGATTCCACCTGGACTTTCCTTCTTGCCAAACCAACAACGGTGTGAAGTTTTGGTCCCATGTCAGGCTAGGACTTTATTCTTGTAATAGTACAGATTCAAATATTGTTAAATTGATCTTGTTTAGTCTGTAAGGTCTAAATCCAATTAGGAGCCCGCCCTTTTCAGCAGGAGGATACCGGGTGGAATTGGCTTTCCCATTTTAAATCACTGCCGAGACAAATTTGTCTTAAATTTTTTTTTCTTTGGCCAAATTTAAAAATGTTCTTTAATTAATTTCCAACTTTTCAATTTTCAACTCTTTTAATTTTCAATAGTAAATTTTTATCAAGTGATTTTCTTGAGGGCTGTGCCCTATCTGTAGGCTAGGCTGGCAGGCCTAAGCTTTTTTTCCACTAACCGCTGTTGCGGAAACTCATTATCAGGCGATCATTTCCGTAAATCGTTAAATTGTTAATTATTGTATCGTTTTTTTATGTGAATGTCAATGTGTGTATATTTATTAATTTATTGTTCAGCATTGTTATTGGTGGCCATCTTGCATTTAAATTATGAAATCATGAAATCACAATTATTTCTCAACATGAATTAAATTCAAAAAAAAGAAAGAAACAACATTTACGAATTTTAAGCAGAACCAAATCTTTAATTATGATGTTTGCCAACACTTTCAAACGAATGTTATTTGAAATATTTTTTAACAATTCAGATGGTTATTTATCAAGTTAAGGTACTTATTGTGAATGTCTGTGAAACCATGTTTAATAGATTTTACAGATGGAAATAAATGGATTCTGTTGGCCAGCTCTTGAGTGTTTCTTGGGTCCCTTCCGCTCTTCCTTTGAGCCGGCCTCTGCCTTTGACTCGCATCCAAGGGCTTTGCCCTGTCGAAGGCGTTGAGTCCGGTTTCAAACAGTGTGTAAAAGATGTTTCTGCTTCACATATAAAGAACTAAGACGTGGAGGATCAGAATGTCTGATTGAACACAAAAGACTTTGTAACGAAAATTATGAAGTAAAGATTAGTCTGCCACCACCATCTCGAGCGTTTATCCAATTTAACAAGACAGTTTACCAATATCGGATTCCAGTAGTCATCTACGCAGATTTTGAATCTACGTTAGTACCACAGGAGCTGCCGGACGGTGAAGTGACTAGAAGAACAAAATATCAGTTGCATCAACCCAACAGTTTTTGTCTACTAGTGAAATCAACCTTGTCTGAAAACCAATTGCAAAACTATGGTTTAACATCCACTCCAATACTCTACCGTGGTGAAGAAGCCGCTAAGTATTTCGTAGACCAGTTGTATGACATTGCTGAAAAGGTACAACGCTTGTATGGTAATGTCGTACCTATGGAACCTTTGAATGAGAATCAACAAGAAGAATACAATATGGCATCAAGATGTTATCTATGCGAAAAGAGCTTCAGTGAAGAAAATCCAAAAGTAAGAGACCACGATCACCTGACAGGGTTATACAGAGGAGCTGCTTGTAATTCATGCAATATAAATTACAAACTGACCCACTTTATCCCTGTCGTGTTACACAATCTTAGCGGCTACGACTCCCACTTCATTATTCCAGAGTTAGGAAGAGATAATGGTAGAATTGATGTTCTTGCTACAACATTGGAAAAGTATATCAGCTTTTCAAAAACAGTAGGCAAAATTAAACTTCGCTTCGTAGACTCTTATAGATTTATGGTATCTAGTTTGAGCAAATTGTCTGAGAACCTAAGAAGAGAAGACTTAAAAGAAACCAGCAAGATTGTACCTGAAGATAAATTGGGCCTAGTATTACGGAAAGGAGTTTTCCGCTATGATTATATAACTTCTACAGAAAAGTTTGAAGAAACTAGTCTTCCACCGATTGAAGCCTTCAACAGCAAATTAAACGAAAGTGAAATCTCCGTTGAAGACTACAATCATGCTTGTAATGTTTGGAACCAACTAAACATTCAAACTTTAGGGGAATATTCTGACTTTTATATAAAACTGGACGTAACTCTGCTGTGCGATGTGATGGAAGAATTCAGAAACACCTGCTTCTCTGCCTATGGACTGGACCCTCTACACTCGTACACATCTCCAGGATTAGCATGGCAAGCTATGCTAAAGTCAACCAACTGTCGACTGGAACTTCTAACAGATGTTGATATCGTGCTCATGATGGAATCTGGTGTACGGTGATACAGAACGGTGATACAGGTGTACGGTGAAAAGAAATACGGTGATAAAAGGAATTAATGATTTATATCAAGCGGATTTAATCGAAATGATTCCTTATAGCAAACAAAATAAAGGATATAAATACATATTGGCGGTTTGACACAAGCTGTAACACGTCATGTCAAAGCCAACAACAAGTACATCCCCGGCTTCGAGGAGCAACAACCATCGGTCTACCTTGGCTACTTTGACGCAAACAACCTTTATGGTTGGGCAATGTCAAATCCGCTTCCCTACGCTGACTTCAAATGGATCGACCCGGCCACCATCGGAGACATCTCACAGATTCCAAAGGATGGTCCAAAAGGCTATATTTTGGACTGTGATTTTGAATACCCGGAGCACCTTCATGACCATCACTACGACTTGCCTCTCCTAGCCAAGACTGAAGTTTCACCGACAGGAAGATGGCCAAAATTGATGATGACCTTGGAGAATAAAGATCGGTATGTGGCTCACTACTGGGTAGTTCAACAGGCTCTTGAATTGGGTCTACGTATAGTGAGAATTCATAGAGCAATTGAATTCACCCAGTCTTGTTGGTTGAAACCATACATTGATTCCAACACTACAAGAAGAGCTGCAGCGACAACAGCATTTGAAAAGGACTTTTATAAATTAATGAACAATGCCATCTTTGGGAAGACCTTGGAGAACAAAAGAAAACTTAAAAATGTAAAATTAGTGAGTGATCCTAGAAAATTGGAAAAATTAGTGCAAAAACCAAATTTCGGAACATCCATGATTATAAACGAAAATCTAGTCGCTGTCAGTATGAAGAAAACAACAATAGTCATGGACCGTCCGTTATACATAGGTATGTCGATTTTGGACATCAGTAAAACCCTGATGTATGATTTCCATTATAACAAAATGGTTAAACACTACGGAAGGGAAAACATTGGAGTCGCATACATGGATACGGACGCGTTTATCTACTGGATAAAGACTTTGGACATGTATGAAGACCTAAGGACTTTTCCATACAAAGAAGATTTCGACTTTTCTGACTATCCGAAGAACCATCCAAATTTTAATGAAAGAAATAAAAAAGTAATTGGAAAATTCAAAGATGAAGCAAATGGAATGCCTTTAGAAGAAATAGTGGCGCTGATGGCGAAATTGTATTCATTTAAGATGTACCATGAGAACAACACACCGACAGTCAAGAAAGCAAAAGGAGTGAAGACATCTTATTTGAAAAAACACGTAACATTTGACCACTACAAGACTTGTTTGTTTGAAGATACTACAATATCAGCAACATTCAACAATATCCGAAGCTTCAAGCATCAAGTCTACAGTGTCACCGAAATTAAAAAAGCACTGTCAGCTCGGGATGATAAAAGACATATTTTGCCCGACAAAATCCATACTCTTCCTTTCGGCCATTACTCCCTAAACCCTATCAACTAGTAACCTATTCTTCGTCCTTCTACAACTTCGACCTTATTCCTTTCTCCTTCCGTAAAAAAATGGGGAACACGGCAAGTCCAACGCCGTGTTCCCCATTTTTTTACACAAGTTTGGATGACCTTGACCCATATAAATGATGTGAATATTTAAAACAACATTCATTGTGATTATACATGTGATACAACAAACATTGAAACCTGCAATATGAAGGACTTGAAGCAACAAATTGTCAACGAACTTCATAAACCTGCAAGAAGAAAGTTTCCACGAAGAAATACGGTGATAAAAGGAATTAATGATTTATATCAAGCGGATTTAATCGAAATGATTCCTTATAGCAAACAAAATAAAGGATATAAATACATATTGACTGTTATTAACTGTTTTTCAAAAATGGCAGATGCTTTACCACTAAAAGATAAAAGTGGCAAAAGTGTTACAAAAGCAATGGAAACAGCTATACAAAGAGACAAACATACTATTAAACATTTACAAACAGATGATGGAAAAGAATATTTTAATAAGGAATTTGCAAATTTAATGAAAAAACACAATATAAACCATTACTCAACCAATTCAGAAGTAAAAGCCTCAATAATCGAAAGATTCAACAGAACTTTAAAAAGTGCAATGTATAAAATGTTTTCCAACAGAGGATCGCACATATGGATTGATATGTTACCAAAACTTATAAACGATTACAATAACAAATTTCATAGGACTATCGGGATGAAACCAAACCAAGTAACTAGTAAAAATGAAAACCTTGTATTAAAACGTATAAAAACGAATACTAAACCAAAAGTTGAAAAACTAAAGCCTAAAAAATTTAATGTGAATGATAAAGTGCGAATAAGTAAATATAAAGGTGTATTCAGTAAAAGATATCTGCCAAATTGGACCAATGAGGTTTTTACTGTATTCAAAGTACAACCTACAGTACCTGAGACATATATTTTAAAAGATAATAAAGGACAATTGCTTGAAGGAGGGTTTTATGGACATGAAATGTTAAAATCAACAGTAGGCGATGTATATTTAGTTGAAAAGGTGTTGCAACGGAAAAAAGATAAGGTCAAAGTACGATGGTTAAGATTTAATAAGACGGAAGATTCTTGGATACCTAAAAAGGATTTGATATAACGATAGAGAATCATTTTAGGTTGAACCATTACAAAGGATGAAGATAGTACCACAAAAAGAGAGTTTTACTATTAATAATATAGATGAACTCACAGTGGATAATTCAGAATTCAATAGTGGGAAACATGGCAATTTGTTACCAAACACCGTTCGTTGTCTGGTTACCGGACCTTCCAACTGTGGAAAAACTAATGTAGTATTCAATTTGATTACAAACCCTAAAGGATTACGTTTTAACAATCTATATGTATTTTCAAAATCACTACAACAACCAAAGTATCAATTATTGGAAAAGATACTGACTAATGTGCCTGAAGTTAAATATTTAAAGTTTAATGCAAGCGAGAGTGTCATGCAACCACAAGAAGCTAAACCATTCTCCGTGTTCATATTCGACGATGTATCTTGTGAAAACCAAAACACAATAAGAAATTACTTCGCTATGGGTCGACATAACAGCATAGATAGCATTTATATTGGTCAAACTTACAGCAAAATACCAAAACAACTCATTAGAGACAATGCAAACATGTTAATTGTATTTAAACAGGACGAAACCAACCTAAAACATATATATTTTGATCATGTAAATGCGGATATGACATTTGAACGATTTAAAGAGTTGTGTGGAAAGGCTTGGGCTGAAAAGTATGGGTTCCTAACAATTATGAAGGAACAACCGCTAAACAATGGTCGATACAGGATAGGATTTGATAAATTTATATTAATACATTGAACGTGGTATAAAACATTCATTGTTGTACAACACGTCTTGCTACAAACATGGTTAACCAAGAAAAATTAGTAAAAGAAATAAAATCACTTAGTGATTCTATTCGGGCTAAAAACAGAGCATTGAAACTAGGTATTAGCGAGAGGGAGAAATTCCTTGAATCTACTTTTAAACCTATTACTGAACCCTTGAAACAATTAAACAAAAAATTTGCTAAACCTGTATTGGAAGGAGATGCGATTGCACCTATTACGAAGTTTGAAAGAGAAAATGTAAAATCAGAAGAGTTTAGTGATGAAGACCCGGAATCCTCTACATATAGTGGTTTTACCGGTGGAGAACCCGAAAGAGAGCTAGAATCACCGGACTATAGTGGAATAAGAGAATTATATGAAGTAAAAGCCAAAAGAGGGCATGAAGTTGTATCAACTGCTAGTGAAGAGGAAAAAGAAGAAGAAACAAGGGAAGGTCCGTCAAACATAAGCTTGTTGGGTGAAAACATTCATAACAAAGGACCCTTAGGAAGGAAATACATGATAAAAATGTTAGCTGGAACAAATCCTAATAAAAACTACCATAGTTATGGAGTAAGATTAACAGAAGACGGTTTAATGGTTGGTAATAGCCCGGTAAACATTGATGAACATGATAATATTATTGTTGGTGATCAAAGATATAAGGGCACAAGGGGATTATTTGAATTATTATTTGAAAATAAGCCTTTAGAATTGTTAGTTAAAGAAAAAGACATGGAAGCATATAAAAAGATTTTGGAACAAACTAATGCATACAGGAGGAAGTATTCAGCTGACCAACCTGTTTTTAGATCAAAGTCTTTAAAATATAGAGAATTTGTATCCAAGTTAATACCAACAACGAGAAGACAACCAATGCCAATAATACCAAGAAAACCTGTAAAACGAAGGTTTGTGTCATCCACTTTGGATATAAGTGATCCAGAACCAAGAAAAAGAAACAAGTCTGTTACAGGTACAGGTTTAATGAAGAAACTATATAACACAAATGTGATTTATTACAATAATATCAATAAATTGGTGGATAGAATGAAACTAATACATGAAGCTAAAGAAGCGGGTCATACTGGATTGGAAAACGAATGGGTGGCTTTAGTGGATGAACTCCGAAACCGTGGGGTAATCTCATAAAAATGCGTTACTCCCTAGAATGATATTCAGTTGCACCATGAGTGTCGACAATTTCGGACGTTACTCCTCAGATGGGTTATATTATGCCAATAGTTTAAAAAGAAGTGCTGGTTTACCACAAACACCTGATGGAGATTATGATATGAGTAATAAAAGGTTAAAAAACATAAAAGATCCTACGGATGAAAACGATGCAATAAATTTAAAAATATTAAAGGAAAAGATATCGCCAACATTAAGACTACAAAATAACACATATGACGCAGAAGATCATAGAATCATCAACGTTGGTAAACCAAATCAAAACGGTGATGCAATAAACAAAGGTTATTTGTCATCTGAATTAAAAAATACGTTAAAATTCAATGGGAAAACGTATAGTGCTAACAATAAACGTATATCCAACGTAGATGACCCTAAAGATGCAAAAGACAGCGTAAATAGACGCTATTTACATTCCTTGATACCTGAAAAGACAAAAGATGGATTTTCTTTTTATAAATTTGTTATTAACGATATAGGTTATCCAAAAAATGAAAATGATGCTGTAAACCTCAAATATATAAAAGATCATTGTATTAACGTGATGTAGGGGTTATAGATTGTTTTGGTAATTGTTTAGCAAATGTTAAAGATGGTTCGGCACCATCAGATGGTGCAACAGTGGGTCAAATGATGGAAACCTTAAAACAAGAAACAACCTCTTTTGTAAAACAAAATCAAGTAGTATCGAAGCAAGGGGATGAATTCGTTCAAGGTAATGAAAAATTTAATTTATTAACATACAAAAATAATGCTTGGGATTGCATGGATAAAAAGTTATCAAACGTGTCATGGGGTCATGAGGATCATGATGCAGCTGCTTTATCACAAACCGTACATCTAGATCCAAATAAACACTTTGCAGTTTTTACATGTAATAATAACAATATTACAAACTTGAGAGCAGGAAGACACCCGAATGATGCTGCAACTGTAGGACAGACCATCACAACATCATTTAAGGATAGTAAAGTGTATAATTGTAATAATAAGCGTATAACAAACCTTAAAGACCCTGAACATGTGGATAATGCTGTCACTGTTAATTTTCTTATAAAAGTCTTAGGTAATGCGATATTTGATTTACACAATCATTTTACACCAGATATTCTTCAAGGAAAATCGGGACATAATACTTATGATGAATCCGCGAGAGGTGATTATATTAAACGAGAAATTTATAATAAATACTTTATTAACCCTAAAACGCAAAAGTTTAGATCATCAGATTGGGGTGATATTGATATTTAATTAAATAACTCATAAAATGACTTCATTTATGTGCAACCTGTCATAGAGGTAACACATAGGTTACGCTTTTCAAATATAAAAGACAATCATGGCATTTCATTACACCAGTCCATATCGAGACACTATACGGAAAGGAGGCGGTATCACGTCCACAGCGGTTTCTCTGTTAAGTAAAGCTTTAAACCGTATTCCAGTAGGATCTATCGTAAATAGAGCAATAGACGCTTTACCATACGAATTTCATATACCGGGAGGTTATCAGTATTGCGGACCAGGAACTAAATTGAAAAAACGACTGGAAAGAGGTGATCCAGGCATAAACAAGTTAGATCAGGCTTGTAAAGAACACGATATCGCATATTCCACGTTTGCCGATTCAAAAAATAGATCGATAGCAGACAGAAAGCTTGCGGACATAGCTTGGCAACGAGTAAAATCAAGTGACGCTAGCATAGCAGAAAAAGCAGCAGCTTTAGCAGTAACAGCAGGTATGAAGGCTAAAACAGCAGTAGGAGGTGGAAAAAGGAGGAGAAGAAGGGTAAAAAGGAAGTCAACCACAAGAAAACATGGAGGAAATATAAGAAGACGACGATCTAGCAGAAAAGGCAGGAAGAAGCCCACCGTGTGGTCAATGGTAAAAAACGGGGCAGGTCTTTACCTAAGACCTTATCGTGCATATTAAATGAAAAAAATCAATTGGTCATACCACATAAAGCATTAACCAATATTGAATTATTTAAATATATTTCCTGTTTAAAAATACCATTTTTCCGCGGTGTGTTTATGAAAGACAGTTTACCAAAGAAAATGTGGCAAAATGAGACTGGAATTGTAAATTTGGATAATACTGAAGGGCTTGGCACCCATTGGGTTTGTTATAAGAAACTAAATAACAATGTATATTATTTTGATAGTTTCGGTAATTTGCCACCACCAAAAGAACTTCAAAATTACTTTAAATCTGCTAAAAACATATATTATAACTATAAAAGAGAACAACCTGATAATACTTCAATATGCGGCCATTTATGTTTGGAATTTCTAGCTAAAAGTATCAGTCACTATTGAGATGTCTTCCTATACGGTATCATTAACAGGAAAATCGTCCACTTTACGAAGTATCCTTTTTCCAGCGTTACGCTTGCAAAAAGGAAGGTTTTGGGAGGCGGCACTATTGGATTTTACAACTTACAACTCTATTCCCAATGTTACGGAAGGTAAAAATAACGTATTGCATTATTATAAGGAAAAAGATGCCAGTGGGAAATTTACAGACTTACAAGAGTGCAGGTTACCCACAGGTTCTTATGAAATTGATCATATAAATGAATTTTTGCAAACTAAAATGGGAAAAGACAATATAACATTAAAAGGTAATAATAATACGATGAAAGCTGAAATTACTTCCAAATATTATATAGATTTTACTCAACCAAACTCAATTGGTGATTTATTAGGATTTTCCAACGATGAGCCTGTTTTAGAACCAGATGTAACACATTCCGGTAAGAAAACAGTAACAATATTAAAAGTCAATAGTATAGACATAACTTGTAACATTATACAAGGAGCTTACAGGGATGGGGCTAACACCCATATCATACATACATTTTACCCAAGTGTACCACCTGGATTTAAAATTGTTGAAAAGGAACAAAACCTGGTATATCTACCGTTGAACACCACTTTCATTTCAGACATCGTGTTGAGCGTATTGGATCAAGACGGTAACTTGGTAGACTTCAGAGAAGAGCCTATTACGATTCGATTACATTTAAAATCGACACTTTAATACAAAACCATGGGTTTAACATTTAAAAGCGAACAACCTACGGGAAACCGCATTAGTAGCTCTTCAGCTGTGGAGGAGTTAACATGCGAGAACATTCGTTTCTTAGAGAGAGTTGGATTAAAATTAACCGATTATGGATATACTGGATGTAGCGCAGGGTCCAACATTCGACGAAACCCTATGGGAAAAAGAATATCACACCCACAACCCTTACACTTCATCGAAATTAAACAATAACGATGAAATTCGTATTCCCATACAACATCAAGACATTTACACACTACCATGTGAAAGTTACTTGTATATTGAAGGAAAAGTTACTAAAAAGGACGGTACTACTGCTGGTACAACAGTTCCATTTATAAATAATCCTATGGCTTTCCTGTTTGATGAAATTAGATATGAAATATCAGGTGTAACAGTTGATTCTACTAAAAAAGTAGGTATTACAACGACTTTAAAAGGACTAACATCTATAACACCCAATGAAACCAATTTACTTAAACCTGCCGGATGGGTATTACCTACAATTGACACGATCACTCCAAATTCAGATGGATATTTTGATTTTCATATTCCATTACGTTTGTTGCTTGGTTTTGCTGAGGATTATAGGAAAATAATATTAAACGTTAAACAAGAATTAGTTTTGTTGAGGTCTTCTAACGATAAAGACATTATTAAAGCTGCAGATAATACGACTGATGCGACTTTAGAATGGAAATTAAAATTAGACAAAATTGTATGGAGAGTTCCACATGTTAAATTAGCTGACGAGCATAGAATGCTACTTTTAAGAAAATTAAAAGCCGATCGTGATATTGTTATTCCATTTAGAAGTTGGGAATTCCATGAGCATCCCAGTTTACCTACTACGGATCGACACACTTGGACTGTTAAAACATCAAATTATGTAGAACGAGCCAGGTATATTATATTTGGTTTACAAACAGGTAGAAGAGACGATATCACTAAACATGCAGGACAATTTGATCATTGTGACTTGAAAAATATTAAAGTTTATTTAAATTCACAATTCTTTCCATACGACAATTTAAATGTGTCATTCACTAAGAAGAAATACAGTATATTGTACGATATGTACCCAAGATTCCAAAGTTCATATTACGGTAAAGCAAATACACCTTTATTATCACCTGAAAAATATTTCGATGCCTACCCAATAGTTGTAATTGATTGTTCTAAACAAAATGAATCAGTAAAATCATCAAGTGTAGATATAAAAATAGAAATGGAATTCAACGCGGCTATACCGGCTAATACAACTGCATACTGTTTAATTCTACATGATAAAATTGTAACATACACACCTTTAACTGGAATTGTTAAGAATGTACTGTAAAAACCGGTTTTGTTTCATTCCGCGAGTATAAAAGCAGAGCGTACAGGCCGCTCCTCATCAGTTTGTTGCCTACTGTTGTATGGGTAGCATCGTATTCAATATGGCTTCTCCTAGTGGTACACCTGAAAATGTGGTAGATATTGAGAAGGAGATATCTGAGTTTTTAGATCCTCAAGGTCACCAGGAAGGAGGTGAACAAAACGTTTGCGGACAACTTCACGCCAGTAATAATGTTGAAGAAAAAGGTAAAAGAAGAAAGACTATACAAAAGAGAAAAAGGGATATTGAAGATAATATTTCTCCAAACATATTGAGTGAGGTATTTTTGCGAATATTTTACCCAATCTCTTCCAGTTTGGACAAAAGTGTTTTAATCGGTGTTATGAAATCGACAGATTATTCCCCTACTGTAATTTTAACTCACGGACCCAAAATGATTTTGTTTACGGACAGTGCTTGGGAATCGTTTATGAAACACTTGCATCTGCTAGAATGCTATTTAAGTAGTAACATGTTTGGAAGAAAGACAAGAGTAGGACTTTTGGATTCAAATGTGGAAATCGATATTATTAAACAACGTGGTGATCATCAGCTGCGGTTTAGAGACACAACAAGACATGATAACAAAATTCAACTTAATCGAGAGGAGTTTTTCATTTTAACTTGCCTATAACAAGATACTTGAGACAACTGGTGTTTTCAAGTTCGATTATTAAAGATTATCTGGAAGACACTTTGGACAAACAACCGGACGCACCTATAATATACGGACCTGTGGATACTTCTATATTTAATAGAGTTCCTCATGAAGTAAAAATGTGGAAACAATTGGAAAAGTACGCTCAACTACATAAGAAATCAGTAAAACAGGAAGAAGAGGAAGATGGAGGAGAAGAATCAAGTGTTAGTGATGAAAACGAAAACAAGGAAAGTATAAAGATGGAAACTTAAATGACAATGGTTAGTTTTTAAAACAATAACCAACTTTTTGTGGGGTTAGGCCTATTGGGGACGGTGCCCACGTTAAATATACACCAACGCGCCAACAACTGTACGGCCTGGTATAAAAGTAGTACCTACCGTGGTGTGGAAATCAGTTGACCTCCTGACTTCGTAATGAGCAGACGTGTGGCCTTCAAAATGGACAAGGGAGAAGAAGAACAAGTAAAGTCCAAGCCTGGTATTATTGAGTTTCAAGCGTTTCGTGGTAATGATGATAGATTCATTATAAAAGAACTTGTGTTTTTGGACATGAATACAAGTGTTCCTTATTCGTTTTTATTTAAACCACCATGTTCTTATTCATCTTTAACTAGTAAAGCCGCTACTACCAACAGATGGATTTCAAAACACTTCCATCATATCGATTGGTATGATGGTTTTACAAGTTACACGGACTTGTATCACATTATGCATCATTTTTCAGACAAGTTTACCAATATTTACACAAAGGGGCTGGAAAAGAAAAGATGGATCGAAGGATTTACTCATGTTCCGGTTAGTGATGTGGAATTGGATAAGAATTATCAATACATGCTGGAAACAATATGTATTTGTACAAAAAGCCCAGAACATGATAAAGATAGACATTGCGCTTTAAAAAATGCCTATAAACTCGCCTCTTACCTTCAAAGTGGGGAAGTGGGGAGTGGTGGGGGTAACGGAGAGTATATAAGTGAGGAGCAGACCGGGACCTGGCATGAGTATTACTCGAGATTCCGAGACGACAACATCTCCGAGCAAGAAGACGATCTGTAACCTAACCATGGCATCTCACCAGTTCCTTCAAACTTTGGTCGAGCAGTTCAATGCTCACTCCAAGTCAACAATATTACCTGTGAAGAAGTGCTCTGAACTAAAAGATGAAAAGCACTACATAATCCATGCTATGAAGAAGATGGAGACTACAGTTGGGGAAGCCATCTGCTGCAGTCTCAGCGAGGCACCATTTACTCCGGGGGATGAACCCAAGTTCCAGGTGTACCTGCCCAAGAGATTCGTCCATCTTCTACAAAACGAGGACCTTCGCTCTATTCAACCCGGCTGTCTATACCTGGTGTCCCACGGCTGCACAGGTAACAACTCTACAGAGTTGACCATCCACATTGCCGACAAGCAGCAGTGTTAGATTTAAGTTTTAATGTTGTACATATGTTATCGTAATGTTTTATAAATAAATCATAAAAGACAAAAAAATAAGAAAACAAAAAAAAAAAAAACATATCAATATGTGAAGTTTGTCACGTATTGATATGTTGCATTTTTTTTAAACTTCGCGGGTGACCTTGACCTTTGACCTTTGCATTTCACAATTACCCCCACTACCACACTAGGATTCAAACCTGCTTGGATGCGAAACACGGTCAGTCTGTTGCCAACTAGCAAACGATGAGCACCTTGTACGAGCTTTGCTTACAACGAGTTATAACTGACGCATCTTTATTCCAGACGGCTTTAAAAGATAATATCCCTATAACAGTAAAGCAGGATATCGAAGAGTACAAGAAAGATAATAGAGGGTATTCGGGATACTCCTGGTATAGGTTCCAAGACGGGGAAAAGTTTTGTAAGCCTTGTGGCGATGCTGCCGTCAGAGACCTTCGACAGTTCGTACAGGAAGGTGGTAGAAAACAGTTCGGATTTCTAGCACCGATGTTTAGATTTGAAAACTACAAGGACACCTGTGCTATTTGCTCCATCCCATTGTATCGATGGAAAAAGTTTAGAAGTGTTTAATTGGATCTTCCATACCCCCACCACCGTTACCCCCACCACCATTACCCCCACCACTTTTTCATGTACCTCCAAACGCTGTGCCTCGGCTTCATTTCTACTCCAGCAGCCAACCTAGCAACATCAGGATGTCTCTGAACGTCAGTTGCGCAAGTTACGAGGAGGTGAGCATCAAGACTCAGCAGGAGCTAAACGACTTGTCCAAGGAGTTGCAGCTGATGGTGGCACGAGGCTACCGTATAAACGTGCAAGTTTACGCTTGCAATATACGGAACACCCGGCAGTCAAAGGAAGAGCCTGGACACTCCTCGACAGCTTCCTCACCGACGTCCATGAAGACCGAGCCGGACAACTTAGATTACTTCAGCTGACTAGCAGTTGTATTTCTTGTTCTAACCATTGTAGAATATGTTTATTTTTTCATTATATTAAAGAAGTAAATGAGCAAAAGCACCTATCTTGTTACTGACATATGAGCTCAGTAACAAGATAGGTTTTTTTAAAACACGGTTTGAATGACCTTGAAACTTCCCCCTCCACTGCTTTACTACCCCCACCACCTGACTATTAATGTACATGGCACATCACAATTGGAAACCTCATTCCATCTTCAACAGCCAAACCGACAACATCAACAATGGCAAACCTACCAACGGATAAAACATGTCCTCACGTTTGCTGTGACTTCGTCCACGAGTTGGAGAAGAGGATGCAGGAGAGGGCGATACGAAGAAAGCAGATACACTCAGAAAATATCATGATAGTCAACGGCTATCTTTTATTGTTCGGCCTTATTATGGTTGTACTTTTCATACTGTATGGCATAGTCACATGTGTCGGCAAGGTTGCAGAAGAAAACGCTCGCCACCATCAATTGGAAAGTTTCAATGTTACTTTGTAGGTTTTCCTTTTTTTAAAACTCCGTTTGGATGACCTTGAAAATTCCCCCACTACTCCACCACACCCCCCACCACTTCACCATGTTCCTGCATGAGCATCACATCAACCGTCATTCCTTGTCCGACAAGCAACCATGGCAGACAACAACACCATCAGCCAAGCTGACTCCACTACTGATGTTGGTACAAGTACGGGTTTGACACTCTCGATCGATAGTGTACACTATTTGGAAACGATTTGCGAACGGATGAAAGAAATACTGCGGGACAACCCTGGGATCATAATACAAATGAATTTAAATTATGATTGGTCCCAAGTTAGAATGCAAGGGGACGATAACAACGGTCAACAATCTCCACAATATTCGCCGATGTCCCCGATCTACCCTTACGGCGAGTCTGACGTTGATGAAGATGAGGCTAATGAGGATGTGGGGGACAACGAGGCTGAAGAGGAGTAACCTTCATTCCTTTTTTTTTAAACCCAAATTGGATGACCTTGAGAATTCCCCCTCCACTATTTCCTTTTTTTAAAACCCAAATTAAATGACCTTGAAAATACCCCCTCCACATACTTTTGGTTTACCCCCTCTACTTTTCAATACTGTTACCACAGTCTGTAGCTCACATCATTCCTTGCTTAGCTATCATGGCGGACAGCACTCTTTCTCGAGTTGACTCCACTACGGATGAAGAATGGCCATTTTCCTGGAATGTTCATCTGCAAGACTCGGCAGAAGTGGATATGTTGCATGAGAAATTGGTGTATGTATTAAACGAAAACCCCAACATTGAATGTAGAATGACTATGGATTTCGATGCGACAGGGGTCCACACTCAACCTTCCACTTCCAGCCAGCCTGAGCCTCACCTACAGCCGAAGAACTTTACACATCTTTACACTCCAATACGGCCGGAGGATGTGGTTATCAGCGAGGCAGACTCTACTACAAGTTATATTGAGCCAACAAATTGGAAGCTTGTTGTTGACTCCTTACACAAGGTTGACTTAGTATGTGACAAATTAAAGGAATTGATGATGCAAGATCCTGGTCTTCGTTTTAAAATTGATTTGTTTTTCATCTGGGGAGCACCTGCACGGGGCTCTTCGTCTGACAGCTCTCCAAGTACAACGGACGAGGAGGAGGAGGACGACTAGTTATCTTTTTTAAAACTCCGTTTGGATGGCCTTGACCTTTCCCCCTCCACTGTGTTTATTTAAGGTGCACTCTCAATGACTGCAGCATCATTTCATCGCGCACCTTCACCAGAACAACATGGAGAGTCAACTCAACTACTGTTGCGAACGGAAATGTTTTTCATGGCCAAATGACATTGATGTTGCGGATGGCCTGGCGTGTAGAAAATGTGAAGCTTTTGGTCAATGCATGTGTAAGTGCAAGTCTTGGAAGAAGCCGAAACCAGAGTTGAAGACATTCCATGTGTACCAGATGAGAGGGCATAAGTACACTTGTTGCCCTGAACGTTGCATTGAATTCACACTAAAACAGCTAACTGGCTGCAAATTGTGCAACAATCATTTTGCAGGTTTTTGCAAACATTATTTAGGAGCCTGTCAGTACAGATCAACTTGGCATACAGAAGCACTCATTATCAATGAAATCGCTATAGATACACAAGAGTAGTCTTTCTACTCTTTTCTTTTTTTAAAACTCCATTTGAATGACCTTGACCTTTCCCCCTCCACTCACCTTAGTTTATATAAACCCCATTCCCACTGACCACAGCATCACTTCATCGTGCTCCCTCGTCAAAGCAGCATCAACTATGGAAAGTAAGCGCATCTAATGTTGCGAGCATAGGTGTTTGGAGATACAAGGCGTCACATATTGTGCAAAGAAGCGTTGGGAGGAAGAGACGGGGACAACCTATTGCTGTGAGGATAAGTGTTTCCTCTTACCAAAGTGGCAAGTGGATGGGCTGACCTGCCGGCAATGTGAATGCTTCGGATGTTGCAGGTGTAGATGCAAGAACCAACAGCTGCCACCACCGGTACTACAAACTTTCAAAATCTACAAATCCAAATTCTTTTATACTTGTTGTCCGCAGCGGTGTATTAAGTTTCACTTCTCCAATCTTACCAATTGTCGGAAGTGCTACGGACAACCTGATGGGTGGTGCACCTGTTTTCTGGACTCCTGCCGCTACAGATCGGATTGGTTTACAGATCCGTTAGAAATTGATGAAGTCGCCCAGGAAGCACAAGAGTAGTCTTTCTCCTCTTTCACTTTTTTAAAACTCCGTTTGGATGACCTTGAGATTTCCCCCTCCACTTCCCCATATACCTAGAGTACACAGAGCCTGACAGTCAGTCACTCGGTGGCTGTCGTGGGGTGTGCATCGGTGTCGGCGCTCCGTTGTTAGGTTTTCAAGGTCACAGTAATATGAAATTGGGGGTGTTGTGCTAGTTCAAGGTCACCTGAGGGATTACCGATTGCCCATTTAGGCAGAGTCATGTCAGAAACTCAGGTTTAACTTGGCACTTTTGCCGTTTCTCGTCGAATATTCGCTCCAAGTGGTCAAGGTCACGAGGACTCGGACTAAAACTCGGAGCGTAGTGCGAGAAACGGCAAAAGTGCCAAAAAATTTTAAGTTTCGGCTTGACCTTGACCTTAGTGGCGTCGGTGACGTCATTTTGATGACGTAAGGGGTGATGACGTCATCAGCACGTCATTTCTGTGACGTCATGGGTATGACGTCATCGATGACGTCATCGGTGAGGTCATTGACCTCGATGACGTCATCCCTCAGGTGACCTTGAACTGGCCCAGCATCCCCAATTTCACACTACTTGTGTCTGTATTTATTTTTAATTTTTAATTGAAAATAATTGTTTGATTTGTTTTAAATTTATACCTTTTTTATTAATTTGGCCTTATATTATTAAGAAGAGCAATTTTGGAAAATTATAATTTTAACGAGTCTAAAAAACTGATAAATCAAATTTAAAAAAACTAGTTTTTAGATTTTAAAGTAATAAAAAATTATGTCTCCCAAATTCTGGGAAAAATTTTTAATTAAAGGTTATAGGGATTAAGTACCTATTCAAAATTTCGTTTTTCTTATTGTCTGCCAAACAGTCTGTTCTATCAATCTTTATTTATCACTATCAGAATTAGCTAAAAAATCTCAACACTTTTGTAGTTTGAATTATTATTCTACGACTAAAGGGGTTTGGAAAATTTTAATTTATAGCATTTAATGTTCACTGATTTATGAACTTAAATGCTATAAATTTAAACTTGTCCAAAACCCTTAGGCCGGTTCCTACGTGGGCGACAGATGCGACGCGACGAGAGCGACTGGAGCGACACCAGCGACAAGCTTGCATTGCCATAACGTTATACATTGTAAATTGTTGTCGCTCCTGTCGCCCACTAAGAACGCTCCAATGCTTATACATTTGTTTGAAATTTTGTCGCTCTCGTCGCGTCGCATCTGTCGCCTACGTAGGAACCGGCCTTAGTCGTAGATTAATAATTCAAACTACGTAATTGTTTAGTTTTTTTAGCATAATCGGTTTGGCCTGTATACAAGATATTTTTGGGAAGTTAAAAAATAGATATTTTAAAGATTTTTTATTTCATTTATAAAACGTTGTTCTTTTTGTTTTTACAAGCGTATTCAGCTAAAAAAATATTTATAAAAAAATAATATATTCAACCTTTACTCGATGTCAAACCATGATATAACCATGATATAGCATATAACCATGGAAGTAGTGGAAAAGTAAGGCTGCTGGCTCACTTCAAGGTCACCTGAGCGATGACGTCATCGAGGTCAATGACCCCACCGATGACGTCATCGATGACGTCATCGATGACGCAATAGATGACGTCATCACCAATGACGTCACTTCCATGACGTCACACCCACGACGTCACAAAAATGACGTGCTGATGACGTCATCACCCCTTACGTCACCAAAATGACGTCATCGATGTCACAAAGGTCAAGGTCACGCTGAAACCTAAAATTTTTTGGCACTTTTGCTGTTTCTCGCACTACGCTCCGAGTTTCAGTCCGGTTCCCATGACCTTGACGACTTGGAGCGAAATTAGACGAGAAACAGCAAAAGTGCTGAGGAAACTTGAAGTTTGCAACGTGACTCTGCCTAAACCATCATGTGACACCGCTCGAGTGACCTTGAACTGGCCCAGCTACCTTACTTTAACCATTACTGCAACCGCGATGCGCACCCTACGACAGACACCGAGCGACTGACTGTCCGACCCCGCGCACTCTAGGTATATTAGCTTGAGAGACTAAGACTCTAAACTGTCAGGAATGGAAGTAACTAACTGAATTTTGCAAGGAAAAGTCATTTCATCCAATATTCTAAACAAATCTTCATCAGTAAAACTTACATTAGTCTGTTTGGTATAAAACTTAGGGTGTCCGCGCAACAGTCTTCGCCACTTAGCTAAAGTTGAAACCCGCTTGACTTTGAGTGGTGGACAGTGAGCAACTAATAAAGTCTTAACACGGCTAAGTTTCTTACCCAAAGTGTCCCGCGACATGGCTTCCCCTCACAAAAGTCTGCACAATACTGAGAGACTGTTGGTAGCGCATGAGTCAAGGGAAAAGTGGTGGGGGAAACAGCAGGAGTGGGGGAAGGTCACAGTGGTGGGGGAAGGTGGGGTTGAACGCTGGAGTATCGCATCACTTCACCATGAGCTGTCCTACAGTTAACACACTGTTCTCGCGGCCCGAGTTGGCGCTAGAAGAAACCCTACTGTACAGCTTAGGCTGTGAGGGGCAAGGAAGAAAAGTTAAAGTGGAAGTTATGGTAAACTTTAAGGTGAAGAGCCGTCTAAATAAAGTAATTGTAATTTTGCAATCCCCAATAACTTTAGAGAAATACCAATTTATAAAGCGACATCTCACTCTTAGGCAAAACGAATTGGAAATAGAAAAGATCACAGTAAAATTAATCTAACCTAAAATTCGGACTGGACACTCATGGCGATACCACGTGGCGTGCAAACGCCACCCTAAACATTACAAGTTAGGTTATTGAGCACCTCTGGTACGATAACCGACGTGCTAGAGTTAAAGTGTGATGACCTTGAGTCAAAACACTGAAATACTACAAGTCGATATCGTCCCAGAGTTAAAGTGTAGTGACCTTGAGGAAAATCAGAGAAAATCCAAGCCATGTTAGTCCAGAGTTAAAGTGTAATGACCTTGAGGCAAAAACTTGTAAAACACTTACATGAACAGAGACGAAGAGCAGCGATGCTTACCGCATGCAAGCCTGAGACATACTGGCTGAGCGCCGTCACGTAGCTTAGGGACTCGATTAGGGTGGGGGTATTGCCAACACTTAGAGTAGAAGTGTAGTGGGTGACCTTGAACCAGACTTAGAGTAGAAGTGTAGTCGGTGACCTTGAACCACCCCTGAGGGGCGGACCCCCCCCCCTCCGCCCCCGTCTCCGTTTTTTGGGGGGCGGACCCCCCCCTCCGCCCCCGTCTCCGTTTTTTGTGGGGCGGACCCCCCCCCCCTCCGCGCCCCTCCGCCCCCGTCTCCATTTTTTGGGGGGCGGACCCCCCCCCCCTCCGCCCCCCTCCGCCCCCGTCTCCGTTTTTTGGGGGGCGGACCCCCCCCCCCTTCCGCCCCCCTCCGCCCCCGTCTCCGTTTTTTGGGGGGTGGACCCCCCCCGCCCCCCTCCGCCCCCGTCTCCGTTTTTTGGGGGGCGGACCCCCCCCGCCCCCTCCGCCCCCGTCTCCGTTTTTTGGGGGGCGGACCCCCCCCCCCGCCCCCTCCGCCCCCGTCTCCGTTTTTTGGGGGGCGGACCCCCCCCCGGGGTGGACCTCCGCCCCCGGGGTGGACCCCCGCCCCATGCCGGGGGAGACCGGTGGGGATATAAGGCGGCCCGGCCACAGCCGGCTCGCAGTCCGCTCCCGAGCGTTGAACGTGAACGATCGGGAAGGACCGCCATAGGCCTCACTAAACACTGAAAGGCGCCTTCACTGTTTAGCGAAGTCTACTCTAACTTTAAGACTTGTATTATTTCTAAGATATTGCGCTTGCGTTTGGGTATTGGGAATTGTTTTATATGAGATTGTTTCACTTGTACCCTATGTCTCCTGTGTGTCTTGTTTGTCTTTTATCCTGTGTGTCTTGTTTGTCATATGTGTTTAATGTGTATGTGCTTGTTCCAGCATTTACTAGGTTGAGCTCAATTGTGTGTTGTAAGTGTGTTGTATTTAACTAAAGTGTATACGCTTGTTTTAGCATTTCCCCTTGAGCGTTTTTCACAGCTCAAAGTAAATTGTAACGACAGGGAACGGGAGTAGGCCCCCGTGTAAAGCCACTTTTTGTAATTGTTAGGCTCCTCTCAGGCATGCAACAGGTTGCGGCTGGGGTTTGGGAGTACGTCCGTTTGTACGCTGGCATGCAAAAGGTTGCGGCGGCCTCTGCACTCGGACCGAGGACGTAAGCCATTAGGGTGTCCTCAGTTTGTTTCCTCCTGGAAACTCAAAATTATGTAAATGAATCTTTGTTAGCTATTGAAATGAGAATGCAGTAAATGTTTACAAGTCTTGCGTGGTAAAGGTTAGACAACATTGGATGTTGCCTGTTGTCATAGTTGGGTCTTTTCGGAGGCTACAGCGATGACAACCCAAGTGCCCCACACCCCCATAGGGGGGTGTGGGGCTTAATTTTTTTAAAGTTTTTTTGTGACCTTGACCTAAATGTATAAAAGTTTTCAAAATCTTTAACAGTCATGTTTTTTTTAACACAGTAAATATATTAAGGTCTTTGAAAATTCTTAACAGTTAGGCTTAACACACACAAGTCTGGAGTTGTCCATTGTTGGGTCTCTTCGGAGGCTACAGCGATGGCAACCTAAATCCCCCAGGTGGGGCTTTATTTTTTTTTAAAGTTTTTACCTAAATATAGTAAAGACTGACCCTGCACCTCCGCCCCCGCCCCCCCCTTTCACCTCCGCCCCTGCACCTCCGCCCCTGCACCTCCACCCCTGCACCTCCGCCCCCCCCTTCACCTCCGCCCCTACACCTCCGCCCCCCCCCTATGCCTTCACCTCCACCTCCGCCCCCACCCCTACCCCTACCCCTATACCCTTGGGTGGGGCTCGCCCGTGGCCAGTGGGGATATAAGGCGGCCGGGTTGCACGCATTTCTCATTTTAGCTCCAGCTCTCATGCTGACCGGTTCTGAAAATGTATCGTTGTATACCTTATGATCCTTCGTACTATAATCTGTTTGGTATTAATAGTATTACAGACAATGAGCAGAAATTGTATAAAAAATTTTGTTGTTTACTTGATAGAACGCACAAACTACCGCCAAATACTTTCACCCACAAGCTACCCCTGATAGACAAGGATGATGTAAGCAAACTAACAACAATTCAAGTGAAATTTCTGGAAGAAAAAATTCTTGTTTGTGTAAGAGAAGTGTTTCATAATGAATATTCAAAAAGATTGGCTTTTGACTTTATTAAGGAACATGCAGGACGTGAAAAAGAACAGTACCCAGGATTATTTTATTTATATCTTTTTGAGAATGGAGCAAGTGTAACGGTAGAAATAAGTATTAAACTAATGTAATTCTCCCAACCAAGTGTTAAACTAGGACTTGAACTTGGACTTGATTGAGGTTTTGTAGAACAGAGCGGGGGATAGATCACTTTGCGGCAATGGACTAGCATGCTGCTTAGTGGTTTATCCCCCGCTCAAAGGGTATCTTTACGCGACCTTGACCCACATAAACTTGCTCAAACAGACATCTTCGAAAAAACTTGTACAAAGTAGTGGATTTAGATCAAACATCATTGGTTTATCAAGCCTGTTGAAGAATATATTGAAAATGGGTGTTTAAAAGCCAAATCTACTACATGATTGATAAACCGGATGTATATATGACGTCACCTTCCCCCACTCTTCAACCTCAGGTATAAAGGGACCCGGTTGAGCGTGCTGCTCATTATTGCGTGGACATTCACCGAGTGCACACTCAAAGCCAAACTGTAAAAAATGGCTCTTTGCGATATTTGTGGTGAGTTTTTCAAGACGAAGATATCTTTGTTTTACACCGAGAATTGTATCATGAAGAGGACAGAAAAGAAGAGATTGTAGTAAGTGAAGAAAACCTGGATGCAATTGATCGGTTGTTGGAAAACTACCAGAAGCAGATGGACGACTGTGATAGCTATCTACAGTTACACCGAGAATTGCATCATGAAGAGGACAGAAAAGAAGAGATTGTAGTAAGTGAAGAAGACTTGGATGCGATTGATCGGTTTTTGGAAAAACCTCAGAAGCAGGAGGACTGGGGTAGCTATTTACAGTTAATGCAAAGAGGAAGACCTAGTGTTATTCAATTTGCCGGAGCTGGACCATCTACAGCTGGAGGATTCAAGAAGAGGAAATGGAAGAAGAAGATACGGAAGAAGAAGTGGAAGATGTAAGACAACTGCGTACCCGAGAAGAGGATATGGAAGAAGAGGATACAGAAGAAGTGGAAGATATAAGACAACTGCGCACCACAGCCTTGCCAGGACCAGTTGTAACTCATTTTAAAATTAATAATGTGCAATTGGAATTGGAAAATTTTATAACCCAAGCTAAAAATTTAGTTGTAAAAACCTTGATGGAAGAATTGGCAAGATTGAACTTTATTAAATTTGAATTGGTGTTGGAGGCTATGTTTACTAATACCGATGGTGAAAACTCACCGAGAGCATTCATTGCTAAAAACCGAACCCTTACAACCACATCTGATATCAACGAAATTCTAGAAGAATGTTTGAATGAACTGCTAATGAAACTCCAAGAACATGAAGGAAGAGGATCTGGCTGGACGCTATCATCGATCGAAGGTATGGATGTGAGGGTTCACAAGCATGGATATGGTATGAGGGGTAGCAGCTTTATCCCTCTACCAAAGAAAATTAAAGACACCAACTCTTGCAGAAATGTTACAAACGGGGATAATGAATGTTTTAAGTATGCGATGCTAACTAAGTATGTAAAACATAATCCTTGTAGAGTTGGTAGGGAATATTATGAAAACGAACACCGCTACAACTTCCGAGGAATGTCGTATCCTGTGAGTCTTAATCAAATTGCAAAATTTGAGAAACAAAATCCAGGTGTTTCTGTTAACGTGTTCGGCTTAGATGATTCGAACAATGTGTATCCTCTACGAGTTGGAAAAGTGGAGCAAAGAAACCATACTGATTTATTATTGATAACTAAAGGCGAAATTTCACATTATGTGTGGATAAAAGATTTTGAAGCATTGGTTGTACGACAATTAACGAAAAATAAAATTAGAGTGACAGTGTGTAAGAGATGCTTTTGTTTTACAAATAAAGATTTGAGACGTGGAGGATCGGAGTGGTTGAAGGAACACCAAAGACTTTGTAATGACAACTATGAAGTGAAGATTAGTCTGCCACCGCCATCTCGAGCGTTCATCCAATTCAACAAAACAGTTCACCAATATCGGATTCCAGTAGCCGTCTACGCAGATTTCGAATCCACGTTAGTACCACAGGAGCTTCCGGATGGTGAGGTGACTAGAAGAACCAAATATCAACTGCATCAACCTAACAGTTTTTGCTTATTGGTGAAATCGACTTTACCTGAAGAACAGTTGCAAGAGTATGGTTTAACATCCACTCCTATACTCTACCGTGGGGAAGAAGCCGCTAAGTATTTTGTAGACCAGTTGTATGACATTGCTGAAAAGGTGCAACGCTTATTCGGTAATGTTTTACCTATGGAACCTTTGAACCAAAATCAACAAGAAGAATACAATTCAGCATCAAGATGTTATTTATGCAAAAAGAGCTTCAGTGAAGAAAATCCAAAAGTAAGAGATCACGATCACCTGACAGGGTTATACAGAGGAGCTGCTTGTAATTCATGCAATATAAATTACAAACTGCCAAACTTTATCCCTGTCGTGTTACACAATCTTAGCGGCTATGACTCCCACTTCATTATCCCAGAGTTAGGACGAGATGATGGGAAAATCGAAGTATTAGCTGAAACATTGGAGAAGTACATCAGTTTCTCAAAAACAGTAGGTAAAATTAAACTTCGCTTCGTAGACTCTTATAGATTTATGTCATCTAGTTTGAGCAAATTGTCTGAGAACCTAAGAAGATAAGATCTAAAAGAAACCAGCAAAATTGTACCTGAAGATAAATTGGACTTAGTAATGCGTAAAGGAGTGTTCCCCTATGATTACATAACTTCTGCAGAAAAATTTGAAGAAACCAGTCTGCCACCGATTGAAGCCTTCAATAGCAAGTTAAATGAAAGTGCAATCACCGTTGAAGACTACAATCATGCTTGTAATGTTTGGAACCAACTAAACATTCAAACCTTAGGGGAATATTCCGACTTTTACATAAAATTGGACGTAACTCTGCTGTGCGATGTGATGGAAGAATTTCGAAACACCTGCTTCTCCGCCTATGGACTGGACCCTCTACACTCGTACACATCTCCAGGATTAGCATGGCAAGCTATGCTAAAGTCAACCAACTGTCGATTGGAACTTCTAACAGATATTGATATGGTGCTCATGATAGAATCTGGTGTACGGGGCGGTTTGACACAAGCTGTAACACGTCATGTCAAAGCTAACAACAAGTACATCCCAGGCTTCGACGAGAGACAACCATCGGTCTACCTAGGCTACTTTGACGCAAACAACCTCTATGGTTGGGCAATGTCAAATCCGCTTCCCTACGCTGACTTCAAATGGATCGACCCGGCCACCATCGGTGACATCTCACAGATTCCAAAGAATGGTCCAAAAGGCTATATTTTGGACTGTGATTTCGAATATCCGGAGCACCTTCATGACCATCACTACGACTTGCCTCTCCTAGCCAACTCTGAAGTTTCACCGACAGGAAGATGGCCGAAATTGATGATGACGTTGGAGAATAAAGATCGGTATGTGGCTCACTACTGGGTAGTTCAACAAGCTCTTGAATTGGGTCTACGTGTAGTGAGAATTCATAGAGCAATTGAATTCACCCAGTCTTGTTGGTTGAAACCATATATTGATTCCAACACTACAAGAAGAGCAGCGGCAACATCAGCATTTGAAAAGGACTTTTACAAATTGATGAACAACGCCATCTTCGGGAAGACCTTAGAAAACAAAAGAAAACACAAGATTGTAAAATTAGTAAGTGATCCTAAGAAATTGGAAAAATTAGTGCAAAAACCAAATTTTGGAACATCCATGATTATAAACGAAGATCTAGTTGCCGTCAGTATGAATAAAACAACAATAGTGATGGATCGTCCGTTATACATTGGAATGTCGATTTTGGATATAAGTAAAACTCTGATGTATGATTTCCATTACAACAAAATGGTTAAACACTACGGAAGAGACAACATTGGAGTTGCATACATGGATACCGACGCGTTTATCTACTGGATAAAGACTTTGGACATGTATGAAGATCTAAGGAGTTTCCCATACAAAGACGATTTTGACTTCTCTGACTATCCGAAGAACCATCCGAATTACAATGAAAAGAATAAAAAAGTAATCGGAAAATTTAAAGATGAAGCAAATGGAATGCCTTTGGAGGAAATAGTTGCGCTAATGTCCAAACAATATTCCTTCAAGATGTATAAGGAAAATGACATACCGACAGTGAAGAAAGCTAAAGGAGTCAAAACATCGTACTTGAAGAAACATGTGACATTTGACCATTACAAGACCTGTTTGTTTGAAGATTCTACAATGTCTGCAACGTTCAACACTATCAGAAGCTTTAAACATGAGGTCTACAGTGTCACTGAAGTTAAAAGAGCACTATCAGCTCGAGATGATAAAAGGCATATTATGCCGGATAAAATTCACACTCTTCCTTTCGGCCACTACTCTCTAAACCCTATCGACTAATAACCTATTCTTCGTCCTTCTACAACTTCGACCTTATTCCTTTCTCCTTCCGTAAAAAAATGGGGAACACGGCAAGTCAAACGCCGTGTTCCCCATTTTTTTCCACAAGTTTGGATGACCTTGACCTATATAAATGATGTGAATATTTAAGACAACATACATTGTGATTATACATGTGATACATGAAACATTCAAACCTGCAATATAAAGGACTTGAAGCAAGAAATTGTCAACGAACTTCATAAACCTGCAAGAAGAAAGTTTCCACGAAGAAATACAGTGATAAAAGGAATAAATGATTTATATCAAGCGGATTTAATCGAAATGATTCCTTATAGTAAACAAAATAGAGGATTTAAATACATATTAACTATTATTAATTGTTTTTCAAAAATGGCAGATGCTTTACCACTAAAAGATAAAAGTGGCAAAAGTGTTACAAAAGCAATGGAAACAGCTATACAAAGAGACAAACATACTATAAAACATTTACAAACCGATGATGGAAAAGAATATTTCAATAAGGAATTTGCAAATTTAATGAAAAAACACAACATTAACCATTACTAAACCAATTCAGAGGTAAAAGCATCAATAATTGAAAGATTCAACAGAACTTTAAAAGGTGCGATGTATAAGATGTTTTCTAACAGAGGATCGCACGTATGGATTGATATGTTACCAAAACTTATAAGCGATTACAATACCAAGTTTCATAAAACTATCGGTATGAAACCAAGCCAGGTGACTAATAAAAATGAAAAACTTGTATTAAAACGTATAAAAATGAATACTAAACCAAAAGTTGAAAAACTAAAGCCTAAAAGGTTTAATGTCGGTGATAAAGTGCGAATAAGCAAATACAAAGGTGTATTCAGTAAAAGATATCTTCCAAACTGGACAAATGAGGTATTTACTGTATTTAAGGTGCAACCTACAATACCAGAAACTTACATTTTAAAAGATAATAAAGGACAATTGCTGGAAGGAGGGTTTTATGGACATGAAATGTTAAAATCAACAGTAGGTGATGTATATCTAGTAGAAAAGGTGTTGCAACGGAAAAAAGATAAGGTTAAAGTACGATGGTTAGGATTTAATAAGACGGAAGATTCTTGGATACCTAAAAAGGATCTAATATAATGATAGAGCATCATTTTAGGTTGAACCATTACAAAGGATGGAGATAATACCGCAAAAAGACAATTTTACTATTAATAATATAGATGAACTCACAGTGGATGGTTCTCAATTCAATACTGGGAAACATGGTGTTTTGTTACCAAACACGGTGCGTTGTTTGGTTACCGGTCCTTCCAATTGTGGAAAAACAAATATAGTATTCAATTTGATTACAAACCCTAAAGGCTTACGTTTTAATAATTTATATGTATTTTCAAAGTCACTACAACAACCAAAATATCAGTTATTGGAACAAATACTCAATAATGTGCCTGAAGTTAAATATTTTAGATTTAACGCAAACGAGAGTGTCATGCAACCGCAAGAGGCTAAACCATTCTCCGTGTTCATATTTGACGATGTATCTTGTGAAAATCAAAATACAATAAGGAATTACTTCGCCATGGGTCGACATAACAACATAGATAGCATTTATATTGGTCAAACTTACAGCAAAATACCGAAACAGCTCATTAGAGACAATGCAAACATGTTAATTGTATTTAAACAGGATGAAACCAACCTAAAACACATATATTATGACCATGTAAGTGCGGATATGCCATTTGAACGATTTAAAGAGTTGTGTGGAAAGGCTTGGGCTGAAAAGTATGGGTTTTTAACAATTATGAAGGAACAACCGCTTAACAATGGTCGATACAGGATAGGATTTGATAAATTTATACTAATACACTGATCATCATGTAAAACATTCATTGTTGTACAACACGTCTTGCTACAAACATGGTTAACCAAGAAAAGTTAATAAAGGAAATAAAATCACTTAGTGATTCTATTCGGGATAAAAACAGAGCATTAAAATTAGGTATTAGCGAAAGGGAGAAATTTCTTGAATCTACTTTTAAACCTATTACTGAACCCTTGAAACAATTAAACAAAAAATTTGCTAAACCCGTTTTGGAAGGAGATGCAATTGCACCTATTACAAAGTTTGAAAGAGAAAATATAAAATCAGAAGATTTTAGTGATGAAGACCCGGAATCCTCTACATATAGTAGTTTTACCGGCGGAGAACCCGAAAGAGAGCTAGAATCACCAGACTATAGTGGTATACGAGAATTATATGAAGTAAAAGCTAAAAGAGGACATGAAGATGTATCAACTGCTAGTGAAGAGGAAAAAGAAGAAGAAGCAAGGGAAGGTCCGTCAAACATAAGCTTGTTGGGTGAAAACATTCATAACAAAGGACCTTTAGGAAGGAAATACATGATAAAAATGTTAGCTGGAATAAATCCTAATAAAAACTACCATAGTTATGGAGTAAGATTAACAGAAGAAGGTTTAATGGTTGGTAATAGCCCGGTAAACATTGATGAAGATGATAATATTATTGTTGGTAATCAAAGATATAAGGGCACAAGAGGATTATTTGAATTATTATTTGAAAAAAAGCCTTTAGAATTGTTAGTTAAAGAAGAAGATATGGAAGCATATAAACAGATTTTGGAACACACCAATGCATACAGGAGAAAATATTTAGCTGACCAACCAGTTTTTAGATCTAGGTCTTTAAAATATAGAGTATTTGTATCCAAGTTAATACCAACAACGAGAAGACAACCAATGCCGATAATGCCAAGAAAACCTGTAAAACGAAGGTTTGTGTCATCCACTTTGGATATAAGTGCTCCAGAACCAAGAAAAAGAAACAAATCTGTTACAGGTACAGGTTTAATGAAGAAACTATATAACACAAATGTGATTTATTACAATAATATCAATAAATTGGTGTATAGAATGAAACTAATACATGAAGCTAAAGAAGCGGGTCATACTGGATTGGAAAACGAATGGGTGGCTTTAGTGGATGAACTCCGAAACCGTGGGGTAATCTCATAAAAATGCGTTACTCCCTAGAATACTATTCAGTTGCACCATGAGTGTCGACAAGTTCGGACGTTACTCCTCGGATGGGTTATATTATGCGAATAGTTTAAAAAGAAGTGCTGGTTTACCACAAACACCTGATAGAGATTATGATATGAGTAATAAAAGGTTAAAAAACATAAAAGATCCTACGGATGAAAACGATGCAATAAATTTAAAAATATTAAAGGAAAAGATATCGCCAACATTAAGACTACAAAATAACACATATGACGAAGAAGATCATAGAATTATCAACGTTGGTAAACCAAATCAAAACGGTGATGCAATAAACAAAGGTTATTTGTCATCTGAATTAAAAAATACGTTAAAATTCAATGGGAAAACGTATAGTGCTAACAATAAATGTATATCCAACGTAGATGACCCTAAAGATGCAAAAGACAGCGTAAATAGACGCTATTTACATTCCTTGATACCTGAAAAAACAAAAGATGGATTTTCTTTTTATAAATTTGTTATTAACGATATAGGTTATCCAAAAAATGAAAATGATGCTGTAAACCTCAAATATATAAAAGATCATTGTGTCATACATGATGTGGGAGTTATCGATTGTCTTGGTAATTGTTTAGCAAATGTAAAAGATGGTTCGGCACCAACAGATGGAGCAACGGTGGGTCAAATGAAGGAAACTTTAAAACAAGAAACATCTGGATTTGTAAAACAAGACCAAGTAGTATCGCGAAAAGGGGATGTATTTGTGCAGGGAAATGAAAAGTTTACATTACTTGAAGAAAAGAATAATGCTTGGGATGGTAAAGGAAAGAAATTATCATATATAGGTATGGGCACAGAATTCTTTGATGTTCCAGTTGTAGCACAAACTATATGTTCTAATCCATACAATGATGAACCTTACATATGTAGGTTTAAAAAAATACGTAACGTATCTCCTGGTACCAACGATTTCGATTGTGTTGTAGTTAGTCAATCTTTGATATTAGATAAACCAACTGGTGATATTTTTAATGCAAATGATAAGAAAATAGGTAATTTAAAACAAGGAAGTGATCCAAATGATGCTGCAACTGTAGGACAGGCTATAACAACTTCATTAAAGGACCATAAAGTATATACTTGTAATAATAAACGTATTACAGAACTTAAAGACCCTCAACATGTGGATAATGCTGTCACTGTTAATTTTCTTGTTAAAGTTTTAGGAAATGCATTATTTGATATATAGAATATTATTGCAACCCGTACACGTTGGGGTAATTGGGTGTCTGAATCCGAGAGAGGTAATTGGATTAAACAGGAAATTTTTAATAAATACTTTATTAACCCTAATACGCAAAAGTTTAGATCATCAGATTGGGGTGATATTGATATATAATATAAGAACGCAATAAACGACCTCATTTATGTCCAACTCGTCATAGAGTTAACACATAAGTTGTACATTTCGATTATAAAAGGACAATAATGACATTCCAGCACATCAGTCCATATCGAGACAGTATACGGAAAGGAGGTGGGATCACGTCCACAGCGCTTTCTCTGTTAAGTAAAGCTTTAAATCGTATTCCAGTAGGATCTATCGTAAATAGAGCAATAGACGCTTTACCATACGAATTTCATATACCGGGAGGTTATCAGTATTGCGGACCAGGAACTAAATTGAAAAAACGACTGGAAAGAGGTGATTCAGGCATAAATAAGTTAGATCAGGCTTGTAAAGAACACGATATCGCATATTCCACGTTTACCGATTCAAAAAATAGGTCAATCGCTGATAAAAAGCTAGCGAATATAGCTTGGCAACGAGTAAAGTCTAGTGACGCTAGTATTGCGGAAAAAGCAGCAGCTTTAGCGGTAACAGCAGGTATGAAGGCTAAAACAGCGGTAGGAGGTGGAAAAAGGAGGGGTAAGAATAAAAAAGGATCAACCATGAGAAAACATGGTGGTAATATTAGACTAAAAAGACGTTCTCCGAGGAAAAATAACAAAAAACCGACAATATGGTCAATGGTAAAAAACGGGGCTGGTCTATACCTAAGACCGTATCGTGCATATTAAATAAAAGAAATCAATTGGTTATACCACATAAAGCGTTGACTAATGTTGAATTATTTAAATATATTTCCTGTTTAAAAATACCATTCTTCCGCGGAGTATTTATAAAAGACAGTTTACCAAAGAAAATATGGAAAAATGAGACTGGAATCGTAAATTTGGATAATACTGAAGGGCCCGGCACCCATTGGGTGTGTTATAAGAAACTAAATAGTAATGTATATAATTTTGATAGTTTTGGAAATTTGCCACCACCTAAAGAACTTGAACATTACTTTAAATCTGCTAAAACATATATTACAACTATAAAAGAGAACAACCTGATAATACTTCAATATGCGGCCATTTATGTTTGGAATTCCTAGCTAAAAGTATCAGTCACTATTGAGATATCTTCCTATACGGTATCATTAACAGGAAAATCGTCCACTTTACGAAGTATCCTTTTTCCAGCGTTACGCTTGCAAAAATGAAGATTTTGGGAGGCAGCACTGTTGGATTTTACAACTTACAACTCTATTCCCAATGTTACGGAAGGTAAAAATAACTTATTGCATTATTATAAAGGAAAGGATGCCAGTGGGAAGTTTACAGACTTAGAAGTTTGCACTCTACCCACAGGTTCTTATAAAATTGATCATATTGATGAATTTTTGCAAAATAAAATGGGAAAAGACAATATAACGCTAAAAGGTAATAACAATACAATGAAAGCTGAGCTTACTTCAAAATATTATATAGATTTCAGTAAGTCAGACTCAATTGGTGATTTATTAGGATTTCCCAAATATGGAGCAATTTTAGAACCAATTAAAACACATTCCGGTAAACAAACTGTAACAATATTAAAAGTCAATAGTATAGACATAACTTGTAACATTATACAAGGAGCTTACAGAGATGGAGCAAATACTCATATAATACATACTTTTTACCCCAGTGTACCACCTGGATTTAAAATTGTTGAAAAGCCGCAAAACCTGGTATATCTACCTTTGAACACCACTTTCATTTCAGACATCGTGTTGAACGTATTGGATCAAGACGGTAACTTGATAGATTTCCGAGAAGAGCCTATTACGGTTAGATTACATTTAAAATCAACACTTTAATACAAAATCATGGGTTTAACATTTAAAAGCGAACAACCTACGGGAATCCACATTAGTAGCTCTTCAGCTGTGGAGGAGTTAACACGCGAGAACATTCGTTTCTTAGAGAGAATTGGATTAAAAGTAACCGATAATGGATATACTGGATGTAGCTCAGGGTCCAACATTCGACGAAACCCTATGGGAAAAAGAATATCACACCCACAACCCTTACACTTCATCAAAATTAAACAATAACGATGAAATTCGTATTCCCATACAAAATCAAGACATTTACACACTACCATGTGAAAGTTACTTGTATATTGAAGGAAAAGTTACTAAAAAGGACGGTACTACTACTGGTACAACAGTTCCATTTATAAATAATCCCATGGCTTTCCTGTTTGATGAAATTAGATATGAATTATCAGGTGTAACAGTTGATTCCACTAAAAAAGTAGGTATTGCAACAACTTTAAAGGGATTAACATCTATATCACCTAATGAAACCAATTTAATACAACCTGCAGGATGGGTTTTACCTGCAAAAGACACAATCACTACAGATACAAATGGAAATTTTGATTTTCATATTCCGTTACGTTTGTTGCTTGGTTTTGCTGAAGATTATAGGAAAATAATATTAAGCGTTAAACAAGAATTAGTTTTGTTGAGATCTTCAAACGATAAAGACATTATTAAAGCTCCAGACGGTACAACAGATGCAACTTTAGAATGGAAATTAACATTAGACAAAATTGTATGGAGAGTTCCACATGTTAAATTAGCTGACGAGCATAGAATGCTACTATTAAGAAAGTTAAAAGCTGATCGTGATATTGTAATTCCTTTTAGAAGTTGGGAATTCCATGAACATCCCAGTTTGCCAGCTACGGATCGCCACACTTGGACTGTTAAAACATCCAATTATGTGGAACGAGCCAGGTATATTATATTTGGTTTACAAACAGGCAGAAGAGACACCATCACCAAACATGCAGGCCAATTTGATCATTGCAACTTAAAAAATATTAAAGTTTATTTAAATTCACAATTTTTTCCATACGATAATTTAAATGTGTCATTCGCTAATAAAAAGTACAGCATATTGTACGATATGTATGCAAGATTCCAAAGTTCATATTATGGTAAAACGAATGCACCTTTACTATCACCAGAAAAATACTTAGATGGTTACCCTATAGTTGTAATCGATTGTTCTAAACAAAATGAATCGGTAAAATCATCAAGTGTAGATATAAAAATAGAAATGGAATTCAACGCGCCTATACCGGCTAATACAACTGCATACTGATTAATTCTACATGATAAAATCGTAACATACACACCTTTAACTGGAATTGTTAAAAATGTATTGTAAAAGACCGGTTTTCCTACATTCCAATGCATTCCGCGAGTATAAAAGCAGAGCGTTCAGCTCGCTCCTCATCAGTTTGTTGCCTGTTGTTATATGGGTAGCATCTTATTCAATATGGTTTCTCCTAGTGGTACACAAGAAAATGTAGTAGATATTGAGAAGGAGATATCCGACTTTTTAGATCTTCAAGGTCAACCGGAGGGAGATGAACACAACACTTGCGGACAACTCCACGCCAGTAATAATGTTGAGGAAAAAGGTAAAAGAAGAAAGAATGCACACAAGAGGAAAAGGGATATTGAAGATAATATTTCTCCTAACATATTAAGTGAGGTATTCTTGCGAATATTTTACCCAATCTCTTCCAGTTTGGACAAAAGTGTTTTAATCGGTGTTATGAAATCTACAGATTATTCCCCTACTGTAATTTTAACTCATGGACCCAAAATGATTTTGTTTACGGACACTGCTTGGGAATCGTTTATGAAACACTTGCATCTGCTAGAATGCTATTTAAGTAGTAACATGTTTGGAAGAAAGACAAGAGTAGGCCTTTTGGATTCAAATGTGGAAATCGATATTGTTAAACATCGTGGTGATCATCAGTTGCGGTTTAGAGACACAACAAGACATGATAACAAGATTCAACTTAATCGAGAAGAGTTTTTTATTCTAACTTGTGCAACTGAACCAATAACGAGATACTTGAGACAACTGGTGTTTTCAAGTTCAATTATTAAAGATTATCTGGAAGACACTTTGGACAAACAACCGGACGCACCTATATTGTACGGACCTGTAGATACTTCTATATTCAATAGGGTTCCTCATGAAGTACAAATGTGGAGATAATTGGAAAAGTACGCTCAACTACATAAGAAATCAGTAAAACGTGAAGAAGAGGAAGAAGAAGGAGGAGAAGAATCAAGTGTTAGTGATGAAAATGAAAACAAGGAAAATGTAAAGATGGAAACCTAAATGACAATTAACTACACAGCAATGGTTAATTTTTAAAACAATATCAAACACTTTGTGGGGTTAGGCCTACCGGGGACGGTGCCCACGTTAAATATACACCAACGCGCCAACAACTGTACGGCCGGGTATAAAAGTCGTACCTACCGTGGTGTGGAAATCAGTTGACCTTTGGACTTCGTCATGAGCAGACGAGTGATCTTCGCAATGGACAAGGACAAGGAAGAAGAACAAGTAAAGTCCAAACCTGGTATAATTGAGTTCCAAGCGTTTCGGGGTAATGATGATAGATTTATCATAAAAGAACTTGTGTTTTTCGACATCAATACAAGTGTTCCTTATTCGTTTTTATTTAAACCACCATGTTCTTATTCATCTTTAACTAGTAAAGCCGCTACTACCAACAGATGGATTTCAAAACACTTCCATCATATCGATTGGTATGATGGTTTTACAAGTTACACGGACTTGTATCACATTATGCATCACTTTTCAGACAAGTTTACCAATATTTACACAAAGGGGCTGGAAAAGAAAAGATGGATCGAAGGATTTACTCATGTTCCGGTTAATGATGTGGATTTGGATAAAAACTACAAGTATACAATGGAAAATGTTTGTATTTGTACTAAAAGTCCAGAACATGAAAAAGATAGACATTGCGCTTTAAAAAACGCCTATAAACTCGCATCTTACCTTCAAAGTGGGGAAATGGGGAGTGGTGGGGGTAACGGGGGTTATATAAGTGAGGAGCAGACCGGGACCTGGCATGAGTATTACTCGAGATTCCGAGACGACAACATCTCCCAGCAAGAAGACCAAGAAGACGATCTATAACTTGACCATGGCATCTCACCAGTTCCTGCAAACTTTGGTTGAGCAGTTCAATGCTCACTCCAAATCTACCATACTACCCGTCAAGAAGTGTTCCGAACTTAAAGACGAGAAGCACTACATTATCCACGCCATGAAGAAGATGGAGACTACAGGTGGAGAGGCCATCTGCTGCAGTCTTAGCGAGGCACCATTCACTCCGGGGGATGAGCCCAAGTTCCAAGTCTACCTGCCGAAACGGTTCGTCCATCTCCTCCAGAACGAGGATCTGCGCTCCATCCAACCCGGCTGTCTCTACCTGGTTTCCCACGGTTGCACGGGTAGCAATTCCACCGAGTTGACCATCCACATCGCCGACAAGCAGCAGTGTTAGATTTAAGTTTTACTGTTGTACATATGTTATTGTAATGTTTTATAAATAAATAAACCATAAAAGACAAAAAAAGAATACAAAAAGACAAAAAATGCAACATATCAATATGTGAAGTTTGTCACATATTGATATGTTGCATTTTTTTTAAACTTCGCGGGTGACCTTGACCTTTGGCCTTTGCATTTCACAGTTACCCCCACCACCACGCTACAAGTCAAACCTGCTTGAATGCAAAACACCCCCACCACTTTTTCATATACCTCCAAGCGCTGTGCCTCGTCTTCATTTCAACTCCAGCAGCCAACCGAACAACATCAGTATGTCTCTGAACGTAAGCTGTGCCAGCTATGAGGAGGTGACGATCAAAACGCAACAGGAGCTGAACGACTTGTACAAGGAGTTGCAGCTGATGGTGGCAAGAGGCTACCGTATAAACGTGCAAGTCTACGCTTGCAATATACGGAATCTTCGGCAGCCGAAGGAAGAGCCTGGACATTCCTCTTCAACGACAGCTTCCTCACCGGCGTCGATGAAGACCGAGCCAGACAACTTGGATTATTTCAGCTGACTAGCGGTTGTCTTCCTTGTTCTAACCATTGTAGAATATGTTAATTTTTACTTTCTCCCCCCTATACCATAGTATATGGAGAAAGTATTGTTTTCGTCAAAATTTTCGAATTTGAGTTGTTGGTGGATTTATCCATTTTGGTTCCCCCTGAGTCCAAAAAAGTGGTTTTCGGAGTGATGTCTGTGTGTGTGTGTGTGTGTGTGTGTGTGTATGTGTGTCAGGATGTAAACAGAGCTAGAGAATGCCCCGATGGTCCGATTTTGGTGAAATTTGGTATGTAGGTCCAAACCCACGATAATTCCAGGCGTTTTTTTCATTTTTTTGAATTTTTGATTTTTAAGGGTAGTTTACCCCCCAAAACCCTCAAAAATCGTCAAAAATCACAATTTCTCAAAAACGGCTCTAACGATTTTGATTAAAATTTTGTGGTTTATTAAGCTTAAAATGGTGAATAAAATAACACCACCCGCATCTCCGAGAAAATGCGCGTTCAAAAGTTATGAAGTAAAAAGTGTTTAAAAAATCAATTTTTTGAATTTTCAAAATAGCTGTTGCCTCAAAATAAATTTTACTTATCACCATTAAATCAAGCTCAAAAAACTAAATAATCCAGTATTTTGAATTATTGCTCTACGTCAAGTGGTTGCGGAGAAAATTCAATTTTTCGTTTAGCGGTAAACGCAGTACGTTGTTAAAAGTCACAGACGCGCGTGGGGTCAAACGAGCGATGCTCAGCTGGTAGCTATCCGACTGAGTCATCAAGACATTAATGTTTGGAGCTTTTAACACCTTTTCTATATAGTTGGGAGAAAGTATGTGTCAGTTAACTGATACTGTTTATTTCATTATATTAAAGAAGTAAAAGAGCAAAACACCTATCTTGTTACTGACATATGAGCTCAGTAACAAGATAGGTTTTTTAAAACACAGTTTGAATGACCTTGAAACTTCCCCCTCCACTGCTTCGCTACCCCCACCACTTGACTATTGGTGTATATGGCACATCACAATTGGAAACCTCATTCCATCTTCAACAGCCAAACCGACAACATCAACAATGGCAAACCTACCAACAGATGAAAGATGTCCTCACGCATGCTGTGACTTCGTCCACGAGTTGGAGAAGAGGATACAGGAGAGGGCGATAAGAAGAAAGCAGATCCACTCAGAAAATATCATGATAGTCAACGGCTATCTTTTATTGTTCGGCCTTATTATGGTTGTACTTTTCATACTGTATGGCATAGTCACATGTGTCGGCAAGGTTGCAGAAGAAAACGCCCGCCACCATCAGTTGGAAAGTTTCAATGTTACTTTGTAGGTTTTCCTTTTTTTAAAACTCCGTTTGGATGACCTTGAAACTTCCCCCACTACTCCACTACGCCCCCCACCACTTCACCATGTTCCTGCATGAGCATCACATCACCCGTCATTCCTTGTTCGACAAGCAACCATGGCGGACAACACCATCAGCCAAGCTGACTCCACTACTGATGTTGGAACGAGTACAGTTTGGACACTATCCATCGACAGTGTTCACTATTTGGAAACAATTTGCGAACGGATGAAAGAAATACTGCGGGACAACCCTGGGATCATAATACAAATGAATTTCAACTATGATTGGTCGCAAGTTACATTGCGGCAAGAGGACAACAACGGTCAGCACTTACCGCAATACTCACCAATGTCACCGATTTACCCATACAGTGAATCTTATGCGGATGAAGATGTAGGAGACAACGACAAGGCTGATGGGGAGTGACCTTCTTTCCTTTTTTTTAAACTCAATTTGGATGACCTTGAACTTTCCCCCTCCACTCCTTCCTTTTTTTAAACCCAATTTGAATGACTTTGAAATTTCCCCCTCTACTTTTCGATAATGTTACAACTGACTGCAGCTCACCTCATTCCTTGCTTAGCTACCATGGCGGACAGGACTCTTTCTCAAGTTGACTCCACTACGGACGAAGCATTTCCCTTGCGGTGGACTGTTCATTTACAAGATGCGACAGAAGTGGAAGTCTTGTATCAAAAATTACTCTATGTATTCAACGGGAACCCTGGACCTCTTGAATGTAGAATGGATTTGAATTTTGATGCAACCAGGGTCGGCACAGAACCTTCAACTTCAAGCTAGCCTCAGCAACGAGATTTTATACATTTATACACTCCAATATCACCGGAAGATGTAACTGTCTGCGAGGCTGACTCAACTACACGTTATGTTCAGCCAAAGCCTTGGGTGTTGATTATTAACAATGTGTACAAAATGGAATTGGTATGTAATAGATTAAAGGAGTTGATGGTACAAGATCCTGGCCTGCGCTTTCAAATAGACATACATTTCATCTGGGGAGCACCTGCGCGGGGCTCTTCGTCTGACAGCTCTCCAAGTACGACGGACGAGGAGGATTGGGACGACTAGTCATCTTTTTTAAAACTCCGTTTGAATGACCTTGACCTTTCCCCCTCCACTAAGTTTATTTAAGGTACACTCTCACTGACTACAGCATCATTTCATTGCGCACCTTCAACCACAACAACATGGAGAGTCAACTCAACTACTGTTGCGAACAGAAATGTTTTTCATGGCCCAATGACATTGATGTGGTGGATGGCCTGGCTTGTAGAACATGTGAAGCTTTTGGTCAGTGCATGTGTAAGTGCAAGTCTTGGAAGAAGCCGAAACCGGAGTTGAAGACATTCCATGTGTACCAAATGAGAGGGCATAAGTACACTTGTTGCCCTGAACGTTGCATTGAATTTAAACTAAACCAGCTAACTGGCTGCACATTGTGCAACAATCATTTTCCAGGTTTTTGCAAACATTATTTAGGAGCGTGTCAGTACAGATCAACTTGGCATACCGAAGCACTCACTATGAATGAAATCGCTATAGACTCACAAGAGTAGTCTTTCTACTCTTTGACTTTTTTAAAACTCCGTTTGAATGACCTTGAAATTTCCCCCACCACTTCCCCATATATCTAGAGTACGCAGGGCCCGGAGGTCAGTCGCTCGGCGGCTGTCGTAGGATGCACATCCGTGTTGTGCAGTCTGCTGTGCAGTTTTGATTTTAACCAGTTCAAGGTCACCACACTTAAACTCTGGCAAAAACGTCAAGCTGTTAAAGACAATCCTAAGTCCCAGGTTCACTGTCAACCTCAAGGTTTAAATCACACTTTAACATGTAAATTTAAGGTAGCACCAAAACGGAGCTACCTGGCTTGACATTTTCAAGTTTCCCGAGGTCATCGCAGTTCCCCCACCACTTCCCATATACCTAGAGTGCGCGGGGCCGGACAGTCAGTCGCTCGGTGTCTGTCGTAGGGTGCACATCGCGGTTGTAGTACTGGTCTAAAGTAAGGCAGCTGGGCCAGTTCAAGGTCACCCGAGCGGTGTCACATGACGGTTTAGGCAGAGTCACGTTGCAAACTTCAAGTTTCCTCAGCACTTTTGCTGTTTCTCGTCTAATTTCGCTCCAAGTCGTCAAGGTCATGGGAACCGGACTGAAACTCGGAGCGTAGTGCGAGAAACAGCAAAAGTGCCAAAAAATTTTAGGTTTCAGCGTGACCTTGACCTTTGTGACATTGATGACGTCATTTTGGTGACGTAAGGGGTGATGACGTCATCAGCACGTCATTTTTGTGACGTCATGGGTGTGACGTCATGGAAGTGACGTCATCGGTGGGGTCATTGACCTCGATGACGTCATCGCTCAGGTGACCTTGAAGTGAGCCAGCAGCCTTACTTTTCCACTACTCATGGACAACAATCAAATATCCCCTTCACACATCCCTCGCACCTCGCACTAATGTGCGCTGACCAGCAGAGGCACACATTCCTCGCACCGCTCGCCTCTGCCTCGCCTTGGCCTCGACTCGTTCCCACTCGCACCAATGTGCGGCGGGCCTTAGGCTTCCTCTAAATGATCCCATCGACTGTGCGAAAATGTCAGTCTCACCACTCAGTTCATTCGCTCTCCTCAACAACCGTGGGATGCATCCATGATAAGTATAGACTGTAGGCTGGCATCGTCTGGCGAAGAGATCTCTTTAACGTGTGCCTCTTGGTATTCTAAACTCAATCGATTCAAGGATCTCCGGGCATTCAATAAGTCCGTTGAGAATTCTGTACAAGGTTTGGTCGTGAATCGATCTTCTTAGCTCAAGAGGCTCGAGACCAAGAGCACTCTGTAGCTCAGACAGGCACATCGATGTAGCGAAATCCCATCCGTGTCCCGAAGAGGCGCACTAGTCTCCTCTGAATTCTGTCCAGTGCCTCAATATCCTTCCTCCAGTGTGGGCACCAAACAACTGATGCATATTCAAGTACTGGTCACACAAGTGTCTTGTAGAGTGTTATTAGTGTAGAGGGTGGAGTAAAATCGTAAGAAGTTCTGAAGATGAATCCCAGTAATTGACTATATTTTGTGGTGATGTGACGTATGTGGTCTGAAGGGTTTAGGGATGAAGACATGACAACACCGAGGTCTCTGAATGTATCAACTCTTGCCAAAACTGAATTATTTAAAGAGTAGTTGTACATGATTAAGTTTGAGCCACGTGAGAATGAAAGGACTGCACATTTGTTGATGTTCAATGCCGTTCAAACCGTTCACCACACTCCACCGCTCAACCATAGCAAGAGAATTCTGAAGTTGTACGCAATCTTCCGTGGAGGCAACTCTTCCGAAGATCTTAAGATCATCAGCAAATAGTAGAAACTGGGAGAGTAGATTATTGCCAACATCATTAATGAAGAGTGTGAAGAGGAACGGTGCAAGATGTGATCCTTGCGGGACGCCAGGCAGAACAGAATTGGGCTTTGACAGGGCACCATTGAAGCGAACTATCAAAGAACGATTCTTCAAGTAGCTCTCGATCCAAGACAACAAAGTTCCATGAACACCATGCCCCTGCAGTTTTGCTAGCAGTAAATCATGGCAGACCCAGTCGAAAGCCTTAGAAAAGTCGAGGTATACACAATCGACCTGCATTCTCATACTGAAGGCAGACAATATGAAGTCCTCCGTCACGACCAAGTTTGTCATTGTAGACTTCCCACTGCGGAATCCATGCTGCTGAGGTGCCAGAACATTCTTGAAGGCGAAAGCAAGTTCTTCCTGTACAAGTGCTTCAAAGACTTTTGCAAGGGCAGGTTGAATGGCTATGGGCCTGTAATTAGACACAATAGTGCGGCTACCTGATTTAAATATTGGCACCAGATAGCTCGTCTTCAGAAAGGCAGGAAAAATACCACAGCATAGAAGCGCATTGAAGAAAACTGCAAGGTGTGGGGCCAAGATATGAGCACTCTGCTTCAGAAGACATGGAGGAATATTGTCAGGTCCAGCTCCCTTTTTAGGGTCGATAGAGAGCAGTTTTTTCTCAACCTGGGAGGGAGAGACCGCACACCTTGAATTGCAGACACCAGAGTTAAATTCAAACTCCGGGATTATCGGGCGCTGCTCTTGAAATACCGAGGAAAATAAATCAGCAAAAAGGTTGCTCTGGCTGGCGGGATCTGTTGCGGTTATATTATTGTATTCAAGGAGTGCGGTGTTTGTGGTCTTCTTCTTCATCCGGTTCACATGTGACCAAAATACCTTTTTGTTCTCCGGAATAGTTGTTTCAATGTGGTTGATGTAGGTTTTGTAACATTCATTTGCCAGTAACTTGCATCTTGCTCGAACCATACTGTACTGGTCGTAGTCAGCATTGTTCAAAGTTGTCTTGTAGATCTTGTGAAGAGATTTTTTCTGAATTACTAACATTTTTAGTTCTGTAGAAAACCATAGTGGGAAGTTGGTTCTGTGGATCTTCTTTAGTGGGGTGTTAAGCCGAATTACATTACTGAATTGTTCAAGGAAGTCGGTGAAGAGGAGTTCGGCATCATCAAACGTGTTCATTATTGGGTAGTCTCTACCTAGGAGCCAGTGGAGGACAGCGTTAGTATCACATCTTCTAAAATCAAGTGTCCGGTCAACCACAGTATTCAGCCTAGAAGAGGACATGCAATTTACAGAGAATGTCACAGCCGGATGTTTTTGGTCCAGTGGCAGTAGCTGATCAGTAGCAATAGTCGCATCTGGTATAGGAATTGATGTAAATATCAGATCAAGAATGACACCTCTATAGTTTGGAATGTGGTTGATTTGAGTAAGCTGAAGTATTTCTGTGAAGTCGCATAACTGCTTAGAAGACATATCAGTTGGATTGGGATTATTAGATATCCAGTTTGTATGTGGAAGGTCGAAGTCACCCACCAAAATAATCTCACATGAGTTGCTTGCAAAAGTTTCCAGTGCCGCTTCACAGAAATGTTCATAGTTAACTGCAGGTTGCTGAGGGGGTATGTAAACAGCTCCTAAGATTATCCGCTTTTGGAACAGATCGAGGTGTACAAACAAGCTCTCACTGTCCGTATAGGAGGAATGCAACTTGAAGCTAGGAATACTGGATTTTATGGCAATAAGCACCCCACCACCGGATGTCTTAGCACTTGTTTAAAAAGATCTGTCGCATCTATATATGGAGTAATTATCAAATCCGAGTTCACCATCTCCAACATCCGCAGCCAAATTTGTCTCCAGCAGAATAATGATATCGTATATTGAAATGGAGATTGACCTCTTGAGTTGAGATAATTTTGTTCGCAATCCGTTGACATTTTGAAAATAAACATTTAAACATTTGAATAAACATTTAAATAAACATGTTAATATGAATTAACATAATGATGTTTAAAGAACAATTCCGGTTTAGTATTCCAAGAAGTAGACATTTTAGTGCGTCGGAGTGCAGTTAGAAGGATTGCAATACGTTTTTCCCTTCTTCGTGGATAGTAATATAAACACTTTTTTAATAGCATAGTACGTTTTGTTGGGGGCAGAAATGAAAAACAAACGTCTACAACACTCAAAAATATATTTTACTTATACTGCAAACAATACAGGCAGTAAATTTATAAAAAAAACAAAATGGCGTTCGATTTCGACCGGATAACCGATCATCATCAGGCCCAAAGAGAGACTGGTATATCTTGACTTATTACTTTACTTCCCCGGCTGCTAGTGTTGCGTTGGACGAATATGTTTCACTCATCGGTGTATAGGCCTACTACTGGATTTTGAACTCTAAATGAGCCCCAAACGGTCCGGCGTGGAGAGCTGTAGGGCAACTGCGGAATCGGCGTCATTTCAACGACAGGGCGCGCCGAAGTTTACACGCTCCTCTACCACAACAGAGTGGTTAAAGTGCATTTAAATTTATATATTCCGTTTCTATATTAAATACTAAATCCAACAGTACAAATATTTTTTAGTTCCTAAACTAAAGGTAATTATTAAAGGTGGAAATGTTTGAGAATCAATTTAGTCGGACATGGAAAAGTCACTAAGCGAGGATTTTTTTTTATTTTTGATTCAGAAACAAACTTTCAGCGGGAAAGTTGTAGCCAATGAGATGAATTTCATTATTCGATCAAGAAACTTACGATAAAATGACTAGATCGTTGGCAATCGAATAAATAATAGTGGCGTGACGAAGTTCATTTTGAGCCTCGTGATCTCACTGAGGCTACCGCGGGCTTCTGGAGCTACAAATCTCGTAGTTCATTCGATAATTATTTGTTGCTGTGTACGAATAAACATTTTGTATTAATAATTTATTTTGACATTTGTAATTAAAATGCTGTGAAGTATTTACGATTCATAACAGAATAATTGGGTTAACTCAACAGTTACATCGAATATAAAAACCAGCTACAAATGACAAGGAATCGTAAGAAAATTAACCCATTAAGGCCCATGGTCCCCATCTGGGACTTTTATAATTAAGACTGGAGTAAAATGTTATATGGCACCATTAGAATAAATTTAATTGACATTTTGAATTGAAAATATGATTATCTTTCGTATTTCAAAGCCGTAATGGCACACACACAGTTAACAGTAGTAAAAAGTAGCAAAATCAGTGTTGACCAAGGTGCAACTCTCAAAGAATCAACCGATCCCGTCAACTTCCACGCAAGCCTGCCACCGTTTATTTAACGTGGGCCCTTAGGCCCTTAGGACATGGAAAAGTCACTAAGCGAGGATTTTTTTTTATTTTTGATTCAGAAACAAACTTTCAGCGGGAAAGTTGTAGCCAATGAGATGAATTTCATTATTCGATCAAGAAACTTACGATAAAATGACTAGATCGTTGGCAATCGAATAAATAATAGTGGCGTGACGAAGTTCATTTTGAGCCTCGTGATCTCACTGAGGCTACCGCGGGCTTCTGGAGCTACAAATCTCGTAGTTCATTCGATAATTATTTGTTGCTGTGTACGAATAAACATTTTGTATTAATAATTTATTTTGACATTTGTAATTAAAATGCTGTGAAGTATTTACGATTCATAACAGAATAATTGGGTTAACTCAATAGTTACTTCGAATATAAAAACCAGCTACAAATGACAAGGAATCGTAAGAAAATTAAACTAATTTGACCATGTATGCCTTGTAATTGTAAAGAAGGGAATTATGTTTTTGACAAAGGGAAAACAGGGAATGTTTACTTTTCAATATTGTACCCCCTGTGAAGCAGTGGGTGGATGTGTATGTTTACATCAACAACCGTCGCGTTGATGAAGAACTAGAAGTGGTATCATTAATGAGTGAGGGTTTAGAGCAATCGTATTACAAAGACAATATAATTTATTATATTTGTGGTTTCATTGTCCGTAAAGTTGTGGTAAAATTACATTGTGGAGAATGTAGGGATTTGTTATTTTCAGAAGAAGGAGATTTAAGTGTCCACACACATTTTACCGACTTTTTGTCTAAAGGTAGATTAGTAAGAGTTTCAGAAGATGTTTTTAAGATTGCCAGTTTCATCTTTATGTTAACAGACATTCAGTGAGTCTGATAAACAATTAAACACCAAACAAGTCCTGAACCAAGCCTGCAACTTTTTAAATGCTCTGTTTATAAAGGTCATATCTCAAACTGTGTCAATGAGGTCAATCATAGAATTTAGTTAATAAAATTGATTAGAAACTTGTTTTTGAAAACTATCGGGCATCATAGGGCCAAATAGGCAACCAGTGCTGCTAATTTGCCCAGTATTGGTCTAAGGCAGAAACTAACAAAACTAATTTGGTCAAAAATGTTTAGTATTCTTAGATGTTTTGAGTTATAAAAAGTTTCAAGTTAGTTTTAAGCTTTGATCAATAAAGTATATGATTATAAAATGTAACTTTCCACTTTCATTTGTTTGTAACCACACCCTACACTTATGAACGTGTACTAAAAAGACATAGTCATCTTGAAATTTGGATTTTATACTACAACAAAAACATTTGTATCAATAAATTAAAATGTTACATATAATTTTAAAAAAAATGTCTATACACTGGGCTTCATTGTATTTCATGATAGAACAAACTGTGTTACTGTATTGTGTAAAATAATATGTATTCAAACATTTGTTTTAAATTCATAAATTGTAAGATTTTTTATAAAACTAAGAGAAAATGGTTTAAAGAATTTCCATAATTTACAAAGGGTTAAATCCATCCATAGAAGCAATTGGAAATGACATTTCACTTAAATTCCAAGTTTGAATTAATTTTAAAATTAAAATAACAATAAATAGTAGCCAATATGTGTGTCTATGTAAGCAGAGTATACTTGAGAACACGAATCAGAAGATTTGGTATATATACAAAATTTCATTGTCTTAAAAATGCAATTTAAGTAAGCGCGCGTCACGATTTTCCCTATGCTGCCCGTGTTAGCGGCCGGCGCTGTTTCCCTACAGCGCTCATCTCGGCCGGACCGCGAATCGGTTCGCTGCAACACGGGAGCGAGCAATCCAGTAGTATACATCGATGGTTTCACTACCAGCACTGATACCATAAACGCATGATAAGTTATATAATAGTACCCAGAACGAGTAACATAGGTACTCTATCAAAACATGTTTCTCATTAAACAAATCGTAGTTATACGAGATGTTTACTCGTAGTTAACATTTTTACCAGGAAATAAACTGAATGTAAAGTGTTTTGTCAACCGTTTCCCTGCAAAAATTCTTTAATTAGTAATTTAATAGCTCTGCAATTTACTATGCAGTACTTAGTATTAACGAGTAACGTAGTAAAACGTAAAGAAAACCCATTTTGCTTACAAAACCATTGAAGTTATGAACTATAGATTACATACAATGAATACGATTTTTTTACTTTTTACCCCCAAAACATTTGATTTTTTTTAAGTCATACCCCAAAATCTCATTAGTTCTAATGATATCTTAACTATGGTAAAACTGACTACTGTAAATAGATTAGCTGAGAACCGCTTGGTATATCAGATATTAAAACAATATCATAATATACTAGCAAAATACAACAGAAATAATTATATTTAAGTGAAATTAAATTTTAATAAAAATTACAACTTTTAAAAAGCTTAGACGTTTCCCTTTTAATTATTAGAACACAAAATAGCATTTATCAAAACAGTTAATCATCAACCCACGACGGGACGGAGCTAACGACAAAAGTTTTTTGAATGTATAAAACTCACAGAATGGCTGGCTCATCATTGGCCTTATTTACTGAATTTTGAAAATTTGCTTGCTTGGGTAATTTAAACAATAGTTTTCCCTTTTGTTTCAAATAACGCACAAATCAAACACGAAGTTTCAAAGCAGTTTATAAATCATTGTTTTGAAAAGTAGTTAATTTGCAATAGATTTCGATATGTTTTACTGCATATAGGATGAAATTTAAAACACTATTATGGTGACTGTCGATTTCTTAACAATTTGATGAGGTTTTGGCTCTCAGATTTGTATAACTAATTCATTGACTAAACTTTGATTACATAAATAACAAAAAGTAAAAAAATAAAAATGCACGAATAAAAACATTGAAACTGTTATTAAATTTAATTATATATACTAAGCTATGCACTAGTTGATATAGTAAATATATTTAAGTCTTCAGGGGTTTTAATATGGAGTCTCAGCAGGATCATTTGGCTGCACGTCAATCGAGATGACTGTAGTCTCTGACAGGTGAACTAGATTTAAAAGCAATGGTGCCAATTTCTGGAATAACCGTGGTTGTCGCGACTGAGTATATACACAGAGATGAAAAGCTTAAAACATCAACATTTAACTCCTTGCTACCTGTAAGTGTTGTCAAGGCTGTAGAAAACAATCAATTGTTCCTGTTTGCGTTGGAGATTATTTAACTTATCTATAGTAAGGAGTTAAAAAGTAATCAAGGGTAGAATTCATGATTGCATGTTTACCTTGGTTGTTAATTGTTAATATGAAAGCTATCAAATGGTTTATTACTAATAAATAATCAAAATGTAAAGTAATGGTTTCTTTACGATAAATATCGTACTTGTAGCAACACTGCTTCATCCGATTATTCAATCAGCTGTGTAATGGTAAATTTAATAACTTAACTTGACTTCCGCTAATCTTGTTGTACACATTATACAGTAGTTATCATATTTTGAGAATATCCATTCAATACTGTTATTAATCAATGTTAGTATTATTCACACACAAAATAAACTATTATGTTTATAGATATAAATTTAATTAAATACAGTATTTCAAGCAAGAACTAAACAAATGTGTTTATTATTGAACGAGATTTAGACATTGAAATACGAGACAAATGTGAGCTGGGTATTGTGCCATTAAAATGCATTTGCATGCGAGTGATTGTCGAATGAAGAGGTTCTTTGGTGAGAGTCGACTTTGAGAGGGATAAAATATATTCATCAAAGAGATCCGAATGGTTCTCTTGGACTTAACTTACACAATGCAACAGATTTTTGTAAAACGCGTTCTAAGCAAACCACGAACTGTACAAGATAAAGTATGTAATTAATTTTGCACCAACTTTGTTTCATATAACTTGGTTATAATTTCAATATCAAAAGAAATTTTTAGAAATTTGTTATAAAGTTGACTTAATTGTAAAGTTTTAAGGTGCCATTCATATAAGTATAAACTTGGTAAACATTTGATGATCTCTAAATTAATATCAAGAGTTTCATTTTATTAATAACTATGTGCAGGGTGAACAACTTAAATGTCCCACAATTGGCCTACACTATGAGATTTAGAGAAAACTTTTAAGAGTCATCTTCACCCCTGGGCCAGTAGCCCATTGTTGCGCAGTCGGCAATGTTAATCATACGGATTTTAATGCAAAACATGGTATTTGATTCCCCTGTTCCGGACGCCGTTTTTCAACCGATTTTCTTTAAACTTTAGTTGAATAGTTATATTAGGTCCCTCATACCTCGAAATTTTGAAAATTTTACTAAATTTTGAAATATTACTAAGGAAAATCGAGTTACTTTGCGACGTCATAGAGAGTAATATTTGTTAATTTTTCTTTATTGAGCTACGGTAATGATTCAAAATACTAAATTGTTTGTTTTTTATGCTCTTTTGGATAGTGTCAACCAATATAGTGAGTTTTTATAAAATTTAGGTGAAAAAAATGAAAAACTGTTTTTTTAACTATAAAAAACCCCATAAAACCCAGTTCCCACAGTGGGACCGTCCTGGTTTGCCAAATCCTACAAATATACCTTAATTTACACCTCTCTACCAAATTTGATCAAAATCGGATATTTTGGGAAAAACTTCTTAGATTTAAAACGATTTTATATATATAAATCTATATACATATATAAGTACATACATACATTTATATAAAAACCATATTTTCGAGTTTTAAGGACCTTAAAGTAAAAAGTTATCATGCCGTCGGGGTTGGATTTACCATTACAGGTACCGTAATAGCTCACTTTATATTGGAAAAATTTGTTACAATTTGAAAAATGAAAAATATCTTTAAAGAACTAATTAACGAGAGTAGCATGCAATTACCAATACATATTATATACCAAAATGTGGACAAATTTATCCTCTACACTTTACTAATTTACATGTTTCAGCTATGTTTATTGGTTTGATAGATATTTAACAAAAACTTACAAAAGAACAGCCGCCATTTTGAAAAATCGGCCTTAGCAGGTGAACGCAGCCTCGGAGAGTGGTAGACTTTTCACCATCGTTTTTCTCGGGTAATTTTACATAAGAATAGATCAAAATCACTAAGTTTGCAATTACTTCCGGGTTTAGCATTTTTTTTTGGGCTAATTTTACTAGACTACATTTTTTTCTTATGGAACTGAAAATTAATTTTAATTACATGTAGCTCCCCTAACCGTTAAGTTTATAGACAAATGTCAAAGAATAAAAATTTCTTAAAATTACATATACATTTCTAAACCACCATAAAATGTAGGGTATTCCATAAGAAATTTTTAAGTTGGCCGCCAAATTGGAAAATGGCGGCCATTTAGAAGAAAATGGAATTCATATTTTTATTGCCTTAAAAAAAATAGGTGATGTTATCCATTTAAAGTTTTCTCTAAATCTCATACTGCAGTTTGGGATATGCCAATGGTGGCACAGTTAGGTTGTTAACCCCGTATAGTTTACAGTATACGTAAAGTGGAGTGTTTTAGACATGCAAATGTCTACTTGTTAATCATATCACCGGCTTGATTATAACACAAATATAGCAAATTTCCTTTGAATTCCAATTTTACTTCCTCTGTTCTCTTACAAAATCATATCAAATATTATATTTAAATATGTCCATAGTGGTATCGTTTTTTAATTAATTAGAGTCTAAAAATAAAAAAGTAAACTACTTTTTCAATTTAAATCAAGAAATGAAAGCGCAGGAAATCTTTTTTACGGTGTTATTGCTTGGAAATAGCATATAAATCATGTAAATTATAATAAAGACATGAAAATAGTTTTGTTAATGTTTTGTGGGATGATAATAACTCAATTTTCAGAATAAACTTCTGATTTAATTCAAATAAATGTACAAAAGCCTTTTTTAATCGTTTTGTAAAAACATATTCCATTGATAGTTTTTATAATTAATTTTCTGATTAAAATAAGGAACAATTAACATAATGTATTTACTTATTTTCAATGCGTTTAGTTTTCAGTTTTAATATGGATGATTGAGTTTTATATGGATAAAATAAACCTGGTGTAAAAAATAAATAAATAAAAAGAACAATACTGATTACTTTTATTTTTGTATTAAAATTTTATGAAGAGGATTATAGGCCTACAACTTTTTACAAATATAAGTAACACATATATTCTCCTACTAATGGGAAAAAGTTTGACAATGAAGTTATCTACTCTGAACACACCGATGTCCTATTTCTATTTGTGATATTGCTGAGGACTGCGTTGATTTTCAGTCCCAATTCTCGAATTTTGAAGACTTCGGACTTTTAAGTAGGTCTTTCACAAAGCTACAGATGAAATTAATAACAGTGCTTTAAATTGGGTGGTCGTGTAGGCTTGTGAATGGGACCACCACCAACAATCCATAGTTTTCTGCAACTTTATCTGGGAGCGTAGGCCCCTTTACCTTTACCCAATAAGTGTTAATGTTCTTAGTCAATCGTACTAGTATCGGATAAATTTCCTTCATGCAAGATGCCAATTAAAGTTTGTTCTTAATCTTTTTTGTAAGAAATTGTCAGATTCTATTTCAATGTACCACTCAGAAATATTTTTATCCTGCATGATCATGATACAGAACTTATTGTGGGTTATATATTAAAATTTGATAATTTTTGAAATTTTATATAAAAGCTTTGAGCGACAATAATGGTTCTGCTTGTACACCCAAATTATGTTAATAAAATTAAGAGTTCCTCTTTTGTGTGGCAGTTTCAAAATTGATCTATGAACGCTTAACAAAATTTTAACAAACTTAAAAGTTGATAAGTTTTTTCGGACGGTATTTCAAATTAAAGAATCTATTGTATTTACTATTTATTTAATAATGTTCAATAGTAGATGTTTGTTTTACTTTAGTTTAGAGGGAATTTAATTGAAAAGTGTTGCAAAATGTACCCAGTTGTATTTCAGGTCTAAAAACAATGTTTTCCATGACACCGTAAAATAAAAATTAGTTCATCTAAAAAAATGATTGATATACCTAATAACTACATTCAATGCCCTGAAATTGATCAAAACATTTTTAATAATAAGTTCTACGTACAAGAAGTATCGAGATGCGTGTTTAGCGTTCAGGCATTAGGAGCATGAATAAACTGTAGCAATAAACATATAGCGAATAAAGAGAACTGAAGCTAGTGATCTAATTTAAAATGTAAATACTCTACAGACTTTGTGTAACAGTTCTGGGTTAGTTATTCTCTTTCACCCCAAAATGTAAACAGAAATGGTCATTAAAGCGAATACTGCTACGATAAAACAGATTTCATTGTGAATGAAGCGGATCTTTATGTATCTTTGAGCAAGTAGGCCTACTATGCATACAATTGTAACGGAATTTAATGAATGTTAAAACATCGTTGTATTACCACTTTACGATATTCACGAAAATATTTTGTAACACAAGTCCATAAAGTAATTGTGACTGAATAAAAAATTTAAAAAATAGGAGTTAAGAATTTGCTAAGTTGTTTTCATTTTTTATTAATGACTGGCCACATTTGAAATGTGAAATAAAATAAATTAAAACAACGAAAAGTATTCACTCTTTCTTTTAAATAAAAAAAATCAATAAAATAAAATTACTATTTAATATAACATTTTAAAAGTAAGTAAACAAATTTTACCGGGATCACAAAGTTAATATTTTTACATTCTAAGAAGTTGTTTTTATCTATATATACTGTACATTACATTAATAATATAGTATATTAATATTTATCGTAACTACTAAATATTATACTCTGAACTAATTATCTTGCTCTGTTATTTGAAAAAATATATATAATCAGGTATTTACACTTGAAATGCTGTTTTCGAGACTATTAACAACCGGTTAAAAATATGCGTGTGACTTTTTCTACAAACCTTAAAATGCTTTTGCACATTGTCAAAATATGTATATGTAACAGAAATTTTGGATAGTAACATGCAAACGCTACAATTCAATATTTTCAACGACAAAGTCTGCTGAACACTTCTTATTGATCTCAATTACGTATTTGGTGTTTATGGGGGATTTGGTCAAACAACAACTTTGTATTTTAACAATCAAATCAATTAACTACATAATTATAAAATTCTTAAAAATTACAAATAAAATATGCTGACAGAAAGAGTATGGAAATATCTAAATAAATTAAAGTACCATGAGGACCGAGCTTAAACTCGGTAAAATTATAACTTTCGTTCGCACACAAAGCTCGTTCGCTCCACTTACCCACCTTCTTCCTTTGTAAAAAGAGCTCGTTCGCTTTGCTCACTCACCAGACCGTATTTAAAATGTACGGTGCTGCACTTTGGTATAATTTTCCTAAACTACAGGTTAAATATGTAAAACATTGGTTTATATGTACAGCTATCTGCTGATGTTTGTTCAATTTGAAAATCCCTATAAGGACAACATGGAAAATTTGAAGGGCTCTAGGACGAAAACGGCTTTTCCCAGCCATGGGACCAGTTCCAATCGATTTCTGGAGGCCTAAAACCTCCATATTAAAAAAAATCTATCTTCTTATATCTATAAGGGTTTCGTCTGTTACGTCCCTTTTTCTCTCGACCTACTGAACCAATTTTTAAGATTGAGGTGTCATTTTAAAGCTTAGGATATACCGCAGTGACGAATCGTAATTGAAAAGGTCATATTGTTTCGGGCTTCGCCCCCCTCACCTTTGATTTATTTTTAGAGGGCGCTTAAAAATTTTGACCAACTTTTATTACAAGATTTTTAATGTGAATTGTAATTTAACAGCTGATTAACTTTAGATGAATTTTAAAAGCCAGATAGTAAACAAAAATAGATCTCTCACGCATTATAGGTGAGTTTCACTCATACAGAATCATACAATGGGCAATTTGCACACGGGCCACCTCGTAATAATAATAATAATAATCCTTGGAGGGAAAACGGGTTGCCTGTACAAACAGTACTTGTTTTAAAATCTCTATAAGAATAACATGGGAACTTTAAAAAGCCATAGGACGAAAACGGAATTTTCCCAGCCATGGGAAAAGTTCCAATCGATTTCTGGTAGCCAAAATCCTCATATGAAAAAAAAGTTAAATCCTTGGAGGGAAATAGGTTTGCCCGTACAAACAGTTCTTAGTAAATGAAAAAAATGTAACAGGACGAGTTCCCATGGTTTGAACACATTTAATAATTTCCTAACAACCCACTGATGGAAGAAAACCTGAAAACCCAATGAGTACACAAGTTTGCTGTGATGGGGCTATACTAATTTTAAGTAATTATGTACTGGTTACAGAGTACTTGATAATGCTGTCAAATTTTATCCAAAATTTAGTACCACAAAAGAGGTTTCTGTATTTTTCCTAAAAAAAATTTTTATGTCATAATAAGTATGCTAATTATCTTTTTCTTATCTTATAAAATAAAACTAGTAGGCCTACTGTTTTACGGTCATTTTTTCTGTCCAAGGATGTTCTATTATTTGGTTGAAAATAGGGGTTTTGGTCAAGAGAAACCGATTGGAGTTGGTCCCACATCTGGGAGAACTCCAGTTTTCGTCCTAGAGCCCTTAAACTTCGAACGTTATATTTATGGAGATTTTTTTGTATTGAATTAAATTGAAAAATATGATAATTTTATATATAGACCAATGTGTTAAATCTTCAAACTGAGGTTCAACAATTTTATACCAAAGTGCAGCATTCCTTTATTACCTGGCGAGTGAGCGAAGCCATTGTGCTAGTAACAGTATTTTATTTTAATTATCTATTAGATTTAAAATTTTATATTTAATTTAGATATACTAATATTGTTATTATTATGTCTATGTGGATGTTTTATGTGGATACGCGTTGTGGATAAAAATATTTGCTTACTTCATTTGCTATGTAGGCTCAAACTTTCAAATCTTCTTCTAATTTGAATCTTGTTTCTTATACGTTTCAGTAGAATCTTTATAGATCATCTATAAATCAATTATCATCCTCCAATATACAATATGTATAGATGGCGGACGCGTGAAAGAAGATAATCATAAATTATGTCTATGTAAACCCTGTAACACACTTTGACAAGAAAAATATTTCCCCTGGGTTTCTCGCAAACTCCTGAGCTCTCTACATGCTAAGAATTTTTCATTTGAGCTCAAGTCACTAAGTCACTTTTTCAAATAGAAAATTGTATACCGTAGATACCATATTGAAAAAGATCGGTGATAACATCAACCATTTTTTAAATACTTTTATTGTAAAATTCCAAAATGGTAATAACCATAAGCAGTTGTTGGAATATGCTCAGCTCAATACATTTTGAGAGTTTAATGCAATTAATGCCATTGAATAAAAGGATTTTCTTTTAATGGAATTCAAGTTTCTTGTCAGAAACAAAATGACTTCGTTTAAGTATTCTCAATTGGCCATTATTCATTGAGTGTCACTTTAAAAGTAATTGAAAATGAATTAAATCACAATTTGGACTTTATTTAAAGGGTACTTGGAATGTATGTTGGAAAACCCAATCCATCGCATTAAAACTGTTTTAACTCAAGACAAGTGGACTTGTCTGGAATAAGTTTTCTGTTGAACCAGAAAATAATATAACGAAAAATTACCAACTAAAACAAAACTTCGGCTCTTAGTTTATTCAATGTAATGAAATCTAATAAGAAATGGTTTACCCATTGTTATCAAATTAATATTGCAAATAGAATGTGAACCTAACTATCGTGGAACAGGAAAATCTGTTCACACTAATTAACATGTTATTAATTTAAGTACTTCCTCGTCAAACAAAATGTTCATTTTCACGAAAATATTAGAAGCGTGTGTTTTTAGCGAATTTCCCTATACGCTATTACGGTAGTAGCCATGGTAAGCCCGGGTAGACCTATGCTCGGGACCACTTTACTTTTTCATTTTGACGTCCCCAGAAGCCAAAAACACCATTCGTTCATTTTCATATATATATGTATATATCTATCTATCTATCTATGTGTCCGTGGTACCGTTAACTTTTGAAGTAGACCTCCAATTTTAATGAAATTTGGTATGAAGGTGTAAGACCAGGTCTATTTTTATGAGTTCGCGAACCAGCATTTTCCAGTTATGGGAAACGGGGTTTTATGGGGTTTCAAAAGGGTCAAAAATGGGTTTTTGGCATTTTTTGACCTAAGTTTTCAAAATTCATAACTTTTGACTGAAACCATTTAAAAGAGCTTAAAAAAACAAATAATTTGGTATTTTTAATTTTTATCTTAGCATAACTGATTACGGAGAAAATCCAAAAAATGTGTTTCCCATGTTATTCTTAAGGGAAATCAATGAGTACACAAGTTTGCTGTGATGGGGCTATACTAATTTTAAGTAATTATGTACTGGTTACAGAGTACTTGATAATGCTGTTAGGCTATCGTACCTAACACCGGTTCCAAATTGACCTTCAATAATACTCTAGTAAACAAATTATGAGTTGTACATATCCATAAGCTTTACATCGATAAAAAACTTATGATAAAAAATAATGTTATTTTAATACACTCGCAAGACTATCAATGGCATTTAATTCGGAAATGTAATTTAATGGATTAAATGGACTAAATGTTAAATCTAATGTAATTTAATGGACTTAAGTAATTTATTGAGATAACAATATAATTTTACTTCTTCACTAAAATCAATTATCATTAGAGTTAATTCACTTATATTTGTATTACCGGTAGATTACAAAATAATTCCAAAGTATAAAGAAGTATATATTTAAACAGAAAGCGACACGAACAATGCCACTTAATCTTGTAACTATCAACAGTTAATATCAACAAGCTACATTTATTGTCCACGAATTCTTCTGTAGGACTACACTACATAAAATCATAATATTTTACGTGGTATGTGGGTTATAAATGTAGCAGTACAAGTTAATAAATATACCATGATAAAACACAACAACTAAAAAAAAGTTTACAAATTAAAGTAATTGAATCGTTTAAGGCAATTTTACAAATTTTGAAACCCCTAACATTCAATCATTTCCTATGACATTATAATCTACTAAAATAAATATTACAAAGAGAAAATTATAATTTTTTCTGTTGTTATAAACTTTTTATTATGAAACTTGTTGAATTTGCATATTAAGAAAATGTGTTTTATAAAGAACACAATGGATTATTAACACAAATTTTTCAAAATCAAAGTATAAATAAACCATCATTAATATCATATATCATTTTAGTTCAGTTTAGGCTCAACTTTTGGGACAAATCGTTTTACATATGTGTATGTAGTATCAGAATATTAGTCTGTAATTTACAGTGTTGAGATCTGTTTATAAGGACTTCAATGAAAATTAAACACCCTTTAACGTAACATATACTACATTTTAATATTTTATTTATAGTTTTATTTAACTTTTTTAATTACTCACCCAGCTTAGAATTCTAAATGTATTTATAATTATTTGTTATGCCAAAATAATAGATTATTTACAATTAAATAAGTTTTTATTAGTTTTACTCAGATTTATACAACAGTAAAGAAAACCGGTAATTTGTTGTATACATATTTATCAACGGAATTCAGAAAGTAAACTTTTGAAAATAGAGAAGACAAAACAAACCACTGATGTGCCAGGCGGGGAGTTTATGTTCCGCAAACTTTAGTCGTTAAGCTCGCCCAGTATTAGTCATATAATTCATTGCTTTGATGACTACTTTATTATGATATTGGAATTGTTGCAGTTGAATAACTTACAATAAATTTGCATTGCTTACAGTTTCAAATATAAGAAACATGGATACAAAGGAATATAATTATAATACGTTTAAACTTTTTTATTATGAGATATGTTGTTTGATATATTTTTTGTTTGATTTCTTAAATCAATCAAACATAGTATTAAATAAACGTTTAAAAAATAAAATTTATTCCACCGTTAGGTGGAGAGTAGGGTACAGTGGAACATCGGGCAGAGTGGGATGATGTTTTTTTTCTTTTTTTTACGAAACACAAGAATTTACTATTGTGCTAGATGCAAACTTGTTTATGATCATAATAAGATGAAAAGCCCATCCTCTCACCACCAGCACCTTTGGAGGGAAAAACATAACCTTATTTTTTAAGCCTATTTCTATACATCTTATCTTATACTATAAAACAAGCAATATTTGTACGGGCAAAATTTTTTTCGCTTCAAGGATTTTTTATTTTTTATTGAATATGGGGGTTTGGGCCATGGGATGGGGGGACCTGGTCAAATGTCTGGGAAAAATCCGGTTTTCGTTCTAGAGCCCTTCAAAGTTTATCTTCATGTTATCTTTATAGAGAAATTATTAATTGAACCTAAATCAGATGATAACTGTTGATATAAATCTATAACCTATAGTTTAAGAAAATTATACTAAATTGCAGCACCCATCGGCTTAGCGAGTGAGCGAAGCGAACGAGCTCGTCCTTAACATGGAAGAGGGCGAGTGAGCGGATCGAACGAGCTTTGTGTGAGAATGAAAGTAATAATTTTACCGATCTTAAGCCATTAAAAAGAGCCTCTTTTGAACCATTAAAAACAGCTAAGTTATGTAAATTAGTACCATTTAAAAAATTTAATTTTGTACATTTTGATACATAATAGTTATTAGTTGTTACATGTAATAAGGGGGTTGTTACATGTTGTGGCATGGTAAGTTTACAGTTGTGCAGAAAAATCTAAATTATAAAACAAATTAGTTATAACAAAACAAATTATAAAACAAATTAATCACTTGTTAAAACTGTGTATAAAATATCATCTTACCACCAATTTTTTTCATAATGTTCAGTTTCACACTGTATCAGGGCAAGACTTTATGGACACCAGGTATTTTGACCGATTTTTATGTAAAATTACGTGATAAAACGAAGAGAAAAGTCTACCATACTCCGTAGCTGTGTTTGCCTGCTACGTCCAATCTTATTTCAAAATAACAACTGTAGTCTTATAATTATTTGTTGAATCTTTTGAACCATTAAAACAGCTAAGTTATGTAAATTAGTACCATTTAAAAAATTAAATTTTATACATTTTGATAGATAATAGTTAGTTGATACATGTAATAAGGGGGTTGTTACATGCCGGTAAATTTACAGTTGTGCTGAAAAATCTGCCTTTCATTTGCAATCATTTTACCTCTCTCTCGTGGAAATTTGGAAATAGGTTATATAAAGGGTAAATTTTATAAGAAGCTTTCATGAACGGTAGGGTTTATTTTTGCTGTGAACAAGAGAATAATCAGCCCAGAACAGGTACACCAAGTTTGTGAGGTTTTTACAATGGAAATCAGCTGCCATTAGCTTCAGTGCTCTTTAGCCACTAGAATTTTTATCGATGATGTTCATTGTAGCTCTCGACAATTTCAAAGTTAAAAGTTATTGGAAAACTTTCTCCATTAAGTACGTTTATTGTTTGAATATTTAAGTTCAAACCTAGTTAAATATATATATGTTGAGTTCTTGATAATTCGCCTAAATAAAGAAGTATTTTCCTTGTATTTAATTTTAAAAACTGGAGTTAAATTTTAAACCATCCAAAAAATCTAAGCTTTATTAAAATGGACACTTTCAACTCTAATGAATTAATTAATTTATGTGCGCGTTTAAAAAATGAAAATATACAATATTGGTTTTTTTGTGGCATAAAATTTTTTATCTATTAGTATTATTTTTTGTTCAAAATATTTACAATATCTACTTCAATACTAAAAGTATTTTATACTCCAAAAATTATATACAAAAAGTCTAAATGTACAACTATAAATACATATTCTATGTATTACAAACTTAAAGTTACCCATTTAGACAGTATTGAAATTAACGTGATATAGGAGTTGTATGAGGAACATAATACATGATACATACATACATAAATACATAATAGATCAATATTTTATGATTATATGAAATCATATTTATAATAACTATGATTGAAAGACAATACAGAATACAATATCTGTGAAGATTTACCGAAAATATATTTTCCAGCAGTAGTAATTGACTTACTGTTATAATCAGGGTGATAAAATGACTCAATTAGGCTTCTGATTAAGATGGTTGCAAGGAAAATCTATTTTAATCAATCTACCGCTATAAAAAAACCTCCACCGTTTATCACTGTACGGTATGGACTGAATATTTTTATTTTTACTATTGCACAATTTTAAAAATAAGAGGCAAGCAATGCAACATAGTAATTGTCTTGCATAAATGTTCAACTGAAGCTCTCTTTATAAAACTCCGTTGCATTATGTGAGCTGTAGAGAAGTGTAAGCCATTTGGATCCCTTTGTTGAATATATTTAATCCCACTCAACGTTGAGTCACAGCAAAGAGCTCCTTCATTGGACAATCGCCCTCATGCAAATGTATTCTAATGGCGCAATCCCTTGTTCAAATTTGTCTCAGGTTTCGATTTCCCTTTAACTTAAAAAATATAATTTAATTCGTAATCAATACCATTTGTGGATTACCTATTGTTTGCAAAATTAACCTTTATATTATTGAATATAAATATTTATTTATAAATCATATACTAAAAATATATATATACCATAGCGAAATACCACTCACTGACTGACTCATCACGAAATCTCATTAACTACCGAACGAATTTTCTTGAAACTTTGAACTCAGGTTCATCTTGCCTCTTAGGTGCCCACTGGACTTCAAAATTTCTTTATGGACTCCGGGATTGAAATATTAAATGGACGTTTCTCTTTGCTCATGTGTGCTCACTACGGTGGTCAAAACGGTTTTTCAAATATCGTTTTAGAAATTCTTTGGGACTACACCCCACAGTCGTGAAAATTACTCTAGGGCCCACGGGGTTGAAATTTGATATTGACCTTCCTTTTTGTTCATAGGTGCTCTTACGGGTTTCTCCAAACAGAACAGCAAAACTACCCTAGCTCCTAAGGGGTTCAATTAACGTGGATGTTCCGTTTTGCTAATAGGTGCTAACTAAGAAATGATCTGTAAATATAGTATTTGAAGTTCTTTAGGGCTCCCACCCCAAGTGACTTCAAATTAATCCAGGGCCTATGGGATTCAAATTTGACATGGACGTTCCTCTTTGTTCGTATGTGTTCAATAAGAAACGATTTTGCATATTTCCTTTAGGGCTCTTCCCCACAAATTCTCAAAACCACCATAGATCCTACGGGGTTGAAATATAACGTTTACATTCCGATTTACTATAATAGGTGCTCTCTAAGAAACAGTTTTGCAAATATAATTTTTTATGTTCTTTAGTCATTTGCCCCACATGACTTTAAAATTAATGTAGTGCCTACGGGGTAGAAATAAGAGGTTTTGCAAAATTCTTTGAGAGCTTCACTCACACTATTTCATTGTTTCAATGTCATTCTCAAGAAAGAAGATTTTTTTAATCTTAAAAAAATATTGATTACCTATCAAATGAATTTAATCACAGGCGAAACAGTGACGGGCTGCAGCTAAATACACTCAAAATTATAATAGAACAATTTACACCAGGAATTAAAATTAAGAAAATCTTTAAAATTTAATTCAAAAAAGTTAGTACAAAAGTGCTAATAAAAAAGTATTTAAAAATGTTAATGTGGATACAATTCACGAATTAATTATTTTGAAATTGCTAACTATTCTATCTTAATACTGTGTTACAAAAAAAAAGACTAACAATTTTTTTAAAGTAAAATTTATTTCATGAAGTTAAAGTAAGAGTAGTGTAAATCACAGACAAATCAATACACTTCATTACCTTTATTCGTTAACCACACAATTAGGCCCTATATTAAACTCATTTTTAAGTAATTACCTTCTAACCTAGCTCAAAATTAATGTTATCTTCTTGATTCATAAACTGAGCATGATTTTATTTACGTTTACTTCTAATTGGAATTAGAAAACTATCTACGAGACAAAAGAGAATGTTGAGAATAAACAGTCCCGGATGGTTAGAAAACCTTGATGACAAAAGTTTGCCGATTCTGGACCAACTCCCTCGATGCGGTGTACAGTTTAATCGCAGTTATATTGCCACTGTTGGAATTCACCCTGTCCCAACTGTTTAGGTGTGCTATGCTTCAAACTACATACCTAGGGAAACATTATCTTACTGTGTAGAACATAGTCGGGGTTATTAATTTGAAGTCATTTTAAACGTGTTAATTTATTATGTAGCTGCCCCTATAGACAGTAAGAAATTGTTTTAAAAAAATTATTTCATTTGCATAAAAATAAAATTTGACTTCTCTATTTATTATAGGTATATTTTTATCCAATAAGATTATAGTTAAAACCTCTCGTTATTCTTACAAAAATTTCAAACGAATATGGTGAAGCTACAGGAAAGGGTTTTGTGGCTATTAAACTATAGAACCATTATTTAAGTAGTTAGGTGTTATAACATCCGAAGCACTTAAAGACTTTACGACGAACCCGGCCAAGAAAGTTAATATTTAAATTACATTATCCTTCGCTATTTATTTTTCAGTGGTCAAAAATAAACTAACAGTCCTTTCTATACTGAGGTAATGTACATAAGGATGCACTAAATTTTCGGGATTGTTTTCCCGTAGTTAAAAATATCTGTAATTAAAACTTAATATCACACAAAAATATGTATGATTTGGAATGTGAGCATCACTGTTATAGGATCAAGGTAAGAATTAATAATTTAGGAAATGTTAATCTCCTTTCACAGGTATATGGAAAACCTTTCAAGATTTCAAGATTTTTATTTCCACAAATTTTCCACAATAATTACAACATAAAATAAAGATGTAAGAGTATAACAAACTATGAATAACATAGTTAAATATTATACATAAAATAACATAACTATATTCTTAATAAATATAATGTTTATAGAAAATGTCTACAAACTATAATACATATAAGATAAGATTAATTAAAAGATAAATGGAAAAATGTGGTTAGGTGTCTCATTTGATGAAACGTGTTGAGACACCATTACCAACTGGACGCCTAGTCAATAACCGGTCAATAACTAGGGAACAGTATTAGTTCAGAAAAATAGGGGGGTTGTTAACTATAAAATTTATATACCATGAATCATCCATCATATATATACAATTGTATTTACAAGAACATTAGTTTAAATGATAGCTCATTACATGATACCTTAAGTAAAATTTATGCATAAAATTTTTAACAACTACCTATTTTTCTGTGGGCAGTTTGTTTTCTTACGCTGATATTCAGTATTTAAGTGGGTTGAAAAACACAACTCAGTGGATAATCGTAATTGGATGGCTAGCATAAAAGAGATTTATGAATATAGTGTTTTCGATACAATTAGGAGTTGGTTTTTTAATTTTAGAATGTAATACCTACACTTACGATACATAATCATAAAATGTAGACTGTGGAGTTGTTTCTCTGCGATTCCAGGCAAGGGTAGGAGTGTATTCAAGATGCTTAGTGGCCTCTGTCTAGAAACGTAGTAGGAATGACTTTTTCAGTAATTAATTCACCCATTTGAAGAGTTTGGCTCATGTTTATTAAATTTTAAACTTATAAATGTCACCATCCTCAACAGAATTAAGTTGACCAAGCTTAACAGACCATTGTAGTACATAAGAAATATCTTTTTTGCTAAATATTTCGATTTTTCTCTTGCTAACAGACAGAATATTTTGGGCGCAGCAATAAAACTTAAGTTGTAAAGCCATATTGAATGGTCCAATTTTGAGGAATTCACAGAGTAAGAATTTTTTTAATAATAAATTGCCTTGACATTTAAACTTGATAGGAACAGACACCTCTCAATTACGTCTTTTAGGATCTAATGATGGTCCCAAGACTGTCACTCCATGAGCCAGTGCAACTCCCTAATGTTTCCAATAAGTGTTGGTTTAAGTTGTGTTCAAAACAGGTTGGTTCGTGTTGGAATATCTAAGTTAATTATTTACTCTTATTTCTTTGAATTATAAAGCAATAATTAAAATTATTGTTGTTTAATGAAAACTTTGTAAAACCTAATTTTATTATTTCTTTAATAAGTTTGTTATTCTTTAATCGGCAAACACCTTTATTTTGGTTACAATACAAAAACCAACAATACCAAAACTAAAAGTATACAAACATATAGCTTGTATTCAAGAGTTTTGGTGAATTAAAAGTAAATGGTAGTATATTTATGTTTTATTGATTTTAAATACAAGATACAAATTTTAACCTAAAAGTCTCTTTTTATGACATGTTTTTCCCAAAATAAAACATTAAAATTCAAAGAAACTACCATCAGACACCTACTAACTTAGTCCAAAAGTTTCTCAATAGTTATTGATAATCCTTTACAAAAGTTTGCAGTCTTAGAGTCAAGTTACTTAAAAGTTCAAAATTTAAAATAAAACCCCTTTCATATTCTAAAAAGTTTGAATGTACTTTGAAATTCTTACACAAGAGGCAGCTTTACGTTAACCATTAATGTGGGAAGGAATCAGCTAATGTAAATGTTAGCTAAAAGTCAGTGGTTACTTTGAAATCAGCAGATGTGTCGGGTGCAACGTACGTGTTTGATTTAAATATATGGGTGTACATGTTTTACTCTCAGTTTTGTTAAAAAAAAAAAAAAAAAAAAAAAAAAAAAAAAAAAAAAAAAAAAAAAACTATCATAATTGTCTACATAAAGTGAGATGCAGTAATTATGTTAGTGATAGAAGATTTCTTCTTAATTAACTATTTAAAAATCTAAACTTTTAACTATCACACCATCGCACTTTATAATGTGAAAAAACTCTTTATCCAAAAAATTAAATACTGGTGTTATATATAAATAGAGATTAGTTTATTTATTTTAAAACATGAATTTTCCCAGTATACAGGACTGTGTGTTTAGAATCTATTTTCAGATTATTTATTTTTTATGTTTACATGATAAATCATTAGAAGCCACATATCTGATATCACTCCTTTTCTGCATATACTATAGTAGGCCTAAGTTATTATATCACTCTTTATTATTTTCTTAGCATTGAATGATGTTTATTGTTATAAATGTTTGATTCGAGTTATTACACTCAATTAAATGTTCTATTAATGTTGGATTTTAACTTATAAATTAATAACTTTAAAAGAAAATATTATCCATTAGAACATTATTTTATTTTTATATCGAAGTAAAATAGTTTATATTTTAGCATAGTGTCCTATTTCTATAATAATAAAGCTGGATACCGAATCCGTTGCTTTCACTAAGTCATATAGAACAATTTAATTGCTTTCAATGTTCTCGTATCTAATCAACTGACTCTAGTTAGATCATTTTACAAAATCCGAATAAACGTTAATGAATACAAACATAATCAAGGTAGCCCATTCAAAATTCTCAAGGGCAAGAAACGTCCCTGGGACTAAATAAGGAACTTAATACAGTTCAGTATTCACCTTTCTGCTTGTTGAAAAGCTCTCGACTGATTCAAAGTGATTATTACTTTTTTATTTTTTCGTCTCTCATGATATTTTAAGTACAGTATTCCATAATTTGTAAAATTGTTTCAATGTAATTTGCATTATGGAATGATGTTAGTGTTAAATTTTAATGGAAATAAAAAATATATCAAGAATATTATTAAATTGTCAATCAAAAAGGTTTTGGCCAACAAAGGTATTTTTTATACATTTTGTGTCGTTCATTTATCATTTTCGTTTTATTTATATATTTATTCATCCTTCATTTTCTCATTATACAGGACCGTGTGTTGATAATCTAATTACATTTGACATTCTAAACTGTTATGTGGACATGATAAATCTTTGGAACAATATATCATGTAGTAGATTGTATAGATTATTACAAATAAAAGTCTTACACAATGGCTATCAAAATAATAATGTAAAATATATAAGGTGAAATGAATAATGTGTTAACCTTTTTATGGGAATAAAAAGTTTTTCTTTTTTAATATCGCTCTTTTTCTGCATAGTCTGTAGTAAGTTATTACAATATGTCGTTATTCATTATTATCTTATTTAACATGGAATAATGTTTATTGCTATGTTGTATTGACGTTATACATATATCCACTGTAAAAAGGGATTTTTTTTCAAAGTAAATATAAAAAACAACCAAATTCAAAAACAGATATGGTGGCCTAAATTTTTATAGGACATTTTCAATACAAGGGTTTTCCTCATTTTGTATCTTTTCATCCTCATAAAAGGCTTAACACTTACTTCATTTCACCTTATATGTTTTACATCTTTATTGTAACAGACTTTAAGCCATTTATTTATAATAATCTATACACTCTATAACACGCAAGCCAAGTAAAACTGCGATCGTTCAGTAGATAAAAAAAATACACCCCGTCGCAGCAGACCTGCGTACTCAGCGAATTTCCTAATTAGTAATATTAATTTTGACCAGATAAACCTGTAAAATAAATGTCATCACATGCTCATAAACAGGGAAATAAGTGTCTAGTCTCCTTATGATAAATAGAAAAGAGTATGCAGGTATGCTGCCATGGGGAACACTAAAAGTAGGTTTTTAGCATAAAAACAATTTATTTGAACCTTATAACGCCATATACTAAGTTTGATCAATATTTGTCCATAAATAAAGGAGTTTGCCTATTCTCCATATGGTTAACATGGGGAAAGAGTATGCAGGTTTGCTGCCATGGTAAGCATAAAAACCAAGATTATTTACCATAAATGTATGAATCTCAAGCAAATGATGCTAAATACCAAGTTTCATCCAAAAATATTGGTTACTAAGTGAAATATTAACACATCCTTATTCTCCATAAGATTAACATTGGAGCTTCAAAATACAATGTACTGTCTTTAGACTTTTTAATATTTTGGTAACCAATGAAGATAGAGCAAAGCTTCAAAATACTAAATTGTGTGTTTTTTTGAGCTAAATCCAATGGTCAAAACAAAAATTTAAAATTTTTTAAAATTACATATGAAAAATGCAAAAAACCCATTTTTGGGTACAAAACCCCCGAAAACTACCCCTTTTGGTAGGTCGATGTGTCTGGTTTACGAACTCATCCGAATAAACGTAGGATTACACATCTCTACCAAATTTGGTGTCGATCGGACCGTTTTTACGAGAGTTATCGTGCCTAAAGACACATACATATATATATACATATATAAATATATACATATATATATACATATATATATATAAAAATTTTAATGACTATCATTTTTTGTCTCTGGGCACCTAAAAACGAAAAAGTAACATGGTCCTGGGCTTAGGTCTTACCATGAGACCTACGGTAATAGCTCATTCCCTATGGGAAATTCGCTAAAAAGAAATTTATCAATGTGGTTCTAAAGTTATGATGGACTTGGCCGGGTATTTTGGGGGGGTTAACATTATTCAACATCAAAAAATGGAATCATGTGTGATACAACAAATAAAATTTAGTGCTATTTTCCTGAGACAATGTTATTTTATCACTATACTAGCGGGTTTAAACATAATAGTAGGATTTAACAAAAATTTCCTCTGATCACAAAAGTTTGGTACAGGATCCATACAACAAAAATTCATCTAATTTAATTTGAATTCGTACTCCTAATTATTTTAGGTTGATAAAAACAAAGTTTTAAGAATTTTTATAAAAAAAATCTTTGTAAAAGTGCTACTATAATGATGAACTAATGATAACTTAATAAGTGTTTCCCCCGATCTTCATACATTTTTTTGACATTAATCGCATTATTTTTAATCAATGCTTTTATGTTAAGTTTTATTATAAATGTTCCAACCTTTATTGATTATTCATATGTCGATATCTCTGAAGAAACGTCACTAATGATTTAACATAAGCAAGTTTCAGCCATTTCATTTTTTCTAAAAGTGTAAGAAAAATATTAAGTGGTTATTATAAGTCTCATAACGCTTCAACTTAAAACAACTCAATCACATCGTGACAAGTTAAACCCAGCTGCTTAAAAGCTTAAACAAGCTTATCTTATTCTTGTTCAGCCAACATGAGCTTGTTTTTCTTCTCCCTCCTTGATGAACATTCGATGTATCTAAAGCAACATAAATAATAATAGGACGTCTTTACAATTTTTAGTAAGTAAAAGATATTATTAATATGTAAAAGAGACATGCAAGCTTCGTCATTCATTAAAATATAATTCTTAAAAACTACAGTACCTCCTAACAATACTTTGAAAAAACATAGGTTATGTCAAAATATATCAACAAAAGGAAACAAATAAATGTTTTATTTGGAATTTTGTGATTCAGCTTTATGGCTGCAGATTTTAAGTTGAACTATTGTTATGCAAGATTTGTGGACGAGTAGCATTTTAACGCACTTCATTCAAAATCATAAGCTATTCAGTCGCTTACATATAAATCGTATGGCTGTCATAGCCAGCCACCATTTTAAAGATAATAATAATAAAATAAATAAATAGATGTTCTGCAGTGCAAAGCACCTGCGGGTCTCTTTTGGAATGTCCCCGCATTTTTAAACAATTTTCTATTGAGTTCCCACATAATGGAAATGGTTAAGACCCAACTGGTAGTCAAGTGGGAAGTTATTTTATCGTGATCGTTATCAGTAAGATTATCTTTGGGTCCTTCGCCTGCTTATCGGTAGGCTGATAAAAGGTTGCGCGCTCGGCTTACATATTCAGTCGTCATCATGTTTCTAGTTAATAATTTATCCTGCAGTACATTCTTTAGACATGTTGAAGGCAATAGAAAATTGTTTAAAAATACCGGGACATTCCAACCTAACCTAACCTAACTGACCGTGGCTCTCCCGGCGGGTCAGTCGCGGGATAACTGTGGGACGGCCTAGGTTAGGTTAGGTTAGGTTAGGTTCGGTGTCTTAACCATTTCCATTATGTGGGAACTCAATAGAAAATTGTTTAAAAATGCGGGGACATTCCAAAAAAGACCCGCACCTGCGTCAATACATTTAAAATAAAACTAAAATAAACATTAATGATCTTTCTATAAAGCTAAATCCAGGGCGCTAAGCCATTGCAGCCCAGCTTCACTTGCACAATGAAGGCCTATCAGCCCTTCCGGGAAAGCACTTGCAGCCTCCCCTGCAATGTCCGGTTAAACTCAGGGTGATGGGTGGGGTTCCGAGACCAAAGAATGGTTTGGGAGGTTGTACCTAGGGTAGTGATAAGTCCCAGCTGGGCAAGCTGATGTCGGTAATTGTTGTTTAGGGGCGCCACTCCGTTCCAGGTGAAGATTCAGGGCTCTAACGGAGAAAAACCCTTTCCAGATGTTACCCAGCAAGGCAAAATTTAAAGGATACCAATTTATTTTAAGTCCAATTACTCATGCCTGGCTATAATAATACCCATAAAAGTATACCATAAAATGAAGAAATTATTTCAAATATATCTACTACTTATGACTAATATTCCCAAAAGATTGATAAAAGAATGAGAAAATTATTTACTATGTGAAAGCAAATTCTTCAGTTTTTTTTCCAAGGGCAGAAGGCCTTACTTTTATCAAAATTATAATCTACCTTTGGTTTCAGGGAGTCTCAATGATGACTCTGATATTCAGAAAATACTTGTGATTTAATGAGTGGAATTCCAATAATATTCAGAACATCAACCTAACATAATCTATATTCTTATTTCTATAAGGGTTTCGTCTGTTACGTCCCTTTTTCTTTCGACCTACTGAACCGATTTTTAAGATTGAGGTGTCATTTTAAAGCTTAGGATATACCGCAGTGACGAATCGTAATTAAAAAGGTCATATTATTTCAGGCTTCGCCCCCATCGCCTTTGATTTATTTCTAGAGGGCGCTTTAAAATGTTGACCAACTTTTATTGCAAGTTCTTTAATGTGAATTGTAATTTAACAGCTGATTACCTTCAGATGAGTTTTAAAAGCCAGATAGTAAACAAAAACAGATCTCTGTCACTTCATAACCAACATACATGTTCTTTAGGTGAGTTTCTCTCATACAGAATCATAAAATGCGCAATTTGCCCACGGGCCACCTCGTACTTCATAAATCATGGGGAACAAGTAAATAAAATGAGTACAAGTTGTTCAATACCAAATTAGACGGTGGCCACCAGCTGAAAGACATTGATACATACATAACACTTTAAGACTAAATTAAATAGAGAAACACATACCACAAATAATACTATAACTAATACCGTATATCAACTTATATTAATTTGTAAATAATAAGACCAGTAGGTTTAAGCACTGTCTAAAAGTCCTTGGAGAAGGGGGGGGGGATCCCAGTAGAAATTGCTGCACTGATTGGTAGGATGAGTGTAGTCACCCACAGTGTCCAGGAAAGTTCTTTAGAGTTATTTGGCTGGCCAGCAAAAATAGTTAAATAAGTCACCTCAGAAATTTTGACTTATCGTTCCGTAGAGCTCGGTAGTCCACTATCACCCAAGAGGTTTGATGGTGATCGATAGGTACAGGTAGGTGTCCTGGATAGCCCCCAGTCCACAGCAAGGTACAGGATCAGGTCCGGTAAGTGAGTGACCCCAAAGCTCAGCGTGTCACCGACAGGTCCGGGAAATTCCCTATATAATTTCAGTCCTCGATAATAAAGGAAACCTAATTAATTATATTAAATAAGTTCCTAAACAAGGTTATATGCCCCAAAATTCAATTATAATATCTGATTTTCTCATGGGAATGATTGTCTTTAAACATTAAATAATTAATCCCATAAATCTTTCAGTCAAAAGTTCCTTAAATTGATACAAAACTACATAAAATTATTTTATAATACAACATTTAATCACAACCTTGTTAATATCAACACTGCAGTTCACTGCTGTTATTCTTTTAATTGAACTGTATGACATGAAATTTTATAAGTCAAATGATTTACGGTGGTAAAGACAATTATTTTCCAAAATATTCAATGACACTAACACATTAAGCTGTATGACACACTTTAAACAATTTAATAATGCACAGTGTGACATTTTAAACAAAATTGGTATTAAAAATAATACTTTAAATCTACAACTGAACATAGCTGATCCAGGTTATTTTATTTTCTTGACAACATTACTCAATGATAAAATTTAATTTTTTTCCCTCAGTTTTCCATGTCTGGATTAATGACCAAAATTATCTACTAACCTAAATATTGTGTCTTTAACTGGTATTAATAGAAATAAAAATAAAAATAGAAATAACGAGGTGAATACATTGAAAAAACATTTAATAAATTGACTTTAAAGTATTAACAAAACCTGGATTGATAAACATAAACAAACATCCTAATTGTAAATTATAATCAGCTGTTATAGACAAATTAAAACTGAATAACATAGAGTAGGCTACTGGCAAATAATGTAGTTATCAATTTTAGAAATATACAACATTCTTCCCCACTTAAATTCAAAAGTCCATTGAAAAAAATAGAAAAGATTATTGAACTTATTCACATTACATAGTCTTTGAAGCGCTCAGGTTGTTTCCTTGTTCTTGGGAACGCCTTTGGTTTTGCATTGCTATTTCCCGTGCAGGTACCTCGTCCGGTGGGATTTCTTGGTTTGGTATTTCTTCATGAACGTTATCATTTCGAGGCTGTCGGATTCGTGGGACCTCAAAACACTGAGTCGGTCCAAAAGAGATAGACTTCTTCGATGTTTTGTTGACTAGTGTGGAATACAGCTGGTTTATATGTCTTTTTATTATCCTCCCACTGTCCAATTGAACCAAGTAATGAAGTTTTCCAATTTTCTTGTACTCTTCACCAAATTCCCAAACGTTCTTGTTGTTTTTGAAAAACCTGACTTGCACTCTATCCTTGACATTTAAGCTTCTTGAGGGTTTGCAGTCATTCTTTGAAGGTTGTGGGATTGTTAGGGAAAATAGCATTCAATCGAATCCTGAGTTTTCGATTCAAGTAGAGTTCAGCTGGTGACTTCTCGCATGCTAGGGGTGTAGCTCGATATCTAAATAATATTTTCTTTAGCCTTTCTTGAATCGGCATTTGTTCATTTGATGTCGCTAGAAGTTTGTGCTTTAATGTTTGAACGTTTCTCTCGGCCAGGCCGTTAGTCGCTGGATGACCAGGAGCGATAAACTTTTGATAAATTCCATTGTTTTTACAGTAGGTTTGAAAATCATTACTCTTGAAGATGGTAGCGTTGTCTGATACCATTTGTTTTGGATAACCATGAAAAGAAAATATATCTTCTAGGAGAGTGATGGTCTTAAAGGAGTCAGGGGCATCTTTTGAAATTTTGACTTCTGCCCACTTTGATTTAGCATCAACACAGATTAGAAAATAATTGTTATCAATTGGTCCTGCATAATCAATATGCACTCGTTCCCAGTTACTTTCAGGTGTGTCCCAAAAGTGAACTTGTTTTTGAGGATTCGACTTCGTTAAAGCGCATTGTTCACAGCTTCGAACTATTCTTTCAATATCTTTGTCCAAGCCGGGCCAGTAAACGTATCTTCTTGATAACTGTTTCATTTTAGTCATCCCTAGATGTGTCTCATGGAGTTCTTTGAGTATCTTCGACCTTAGAGTTCTTGGTATGAATATTCTTTCTCCTCGGAAAACTTCTCCATCTATGAGTGTAAATTCAGAGTCTTCGGCTTTATTTTGAAGTTCTTTTACCAATTTGGCCAGTTCTTGATCTTTTTCTGTCTCGGTCTTGATTGTTGAATAGGTTATTTCTTCATTTGAAATCTGAAAGATCTTGTCGATGTACACTTCATTTACTTCATCACCTATTATTTGATCATTTGAAGGTCTAAGTTGTTTTACTGGAGTCCTAGATAAGCAATCAACGTTTTTGTTTTCCTCTCCTTTCTTAAATTTGACTGAGTAGTTGAAACCAGATAAAAAAGCTGCGTATCGTAAAAGACGTGCAGATGTCATTTGTGGAAGTATTTTGTTTTGATGGAGAATTCTTGATAGTGGTTGGTTGTCTGTGATGAGATAGAAATGTTTACCGAATAGGTAGTAGTAGAAGTGATTGACTCCAAATATAATCGCTAGAGCTTCGCGATCCAATTGACTATAATTCATTTCAGCCTGAGTCAGTGATCTTGAGGCGTAGGAAATTGGTCTTTCAATTCCTTCGATACTGTGGCTCAATATGGCGGCAACTCCAGTAGGGCTGGCATCTGTAGTTAGGTTCAGAGGAAGGCTTGGGTCGAATGGGACAAGAACGCGATCACTACAAAGTTCAGTCTTCAACTTCAGAAAAGCAGATTCACATTGTGAACTCCATTGCCAACGTTCTCCTTTTCTTAAAAGACATCGAAGAGGGTAGGTTACGGTTGAAAAGTTAGGTATGAACCTTGCGTAGTACGTCACAAGTCCTAAGAATCTTCTTACTTCATCAGGATTGGAAGGTCGAGGCATGTTCTTGATTGCTTCAGTTTTTTACCATTGATTGTGACATCAACTAAGTATTTGTCTATGTCAGGCGAGACCTCAAACAAATCGACAATATTGTTGTTTTCATTAGGAGAACATAGCTCAACTTTGTTTATACCATAGCCTTTGGCTGAGTCTGATTGATTAGGGTTTGAGTCATCATCGAAAGAATGGGTGTTTTGCTTTACTTTTGACGAACTCATTAGAGATTTAATGCAAACCTTAGCTACATGTCCGCTTTTCTTACATAAATTACAGAACAGCTTTGTACAATCGGTGCGACAGTCATTTACTTTGTGGTTACTTCTTCCACACCTGATACACAGATTCTCGATACCTAGGGCTTTGAAGTTGGGTCGAGGGTTACGAGAATTTGACCTATTTTTGTTAGTCCTATGGGTTGACTGTGATCTAGACCGACCTCTAGAAAATTTATTGCAGGAGCTAGAAACTTTACTAGTGTTACTGATCTCATTGGTTGAAAAAGAGGGTCGAACAGTGTTTTGACTTTGAGTGAGTTGCTTACTTTCTATTTTTGAAGCTTCTAGGGCAATGGCTTTAGTTAGGATTTCATCGAAAGAGGACAAGTTAGACTGCAAAATGTTTTCTCTTAACCAATTATCTCTTAAGCCACGAATGAACTGGGCTCTAAGGAAGGTGTCAGCAATGGATACAGATTTTTCACATTCACACTTTGTTATAAACTCACACTCTGTTAAGTCACGTTGGAGATCAGCTACGAATTCAGAGATTGACTGGTTCTCCTTTTGATATATATTTAGAAAATAGTGTTGAGATACCACAGCACTTTTCTTAGGCATGAGCATTTGTTTGAACGATTTGATTAAGAGATCATAACTAAGTTTATTGACAGGATTTTCAGGACCTAAATATGAGGCAAGGTTATTGTAATGGATAGATCCAATTGAAACACACAGAAGCTGGGCTTGTTTCTCCTTGTCAGAAACATTTCTCATCAAACAATAGTTTTCAAATCGTTCAAGATAGCAAGAAAATTTCTCTTTTTTCGAATCAAAATTTTCAAAAGGAATTAGATTAGATGAGGTTGTGTTTTCAGGGTTTTTATCTTTACCACTCACAAGGGTTGCAATTGTAGTAAGAATGGCCTGTTGTTGTTGAGACATTAATTGCATAAACTGTGAAAATTGATCAGGATCCATTGTTAAAAATTGAAACTACTTCGAGTTGACGAGAATTGAATGAAAATGCTGTTTGAATTGACGTAATACAGTTGAAAACTATGGTTCGAGTTGAAGGCTTGAATTTGGGTACCTTGCCTTACCTTGATCCATCTTCTAGTTATTTTCATTTACTAAAAATTTTGCACTGATAGTTCTTTAAAACAATTGAATGCATTTTATCGTCGCCAAAAAACTATTGTGTCTTTAACTGGTATTAATAGAAATAAAAATAAAAATAGAAATAACGAGGTGAATACATTGAAAAAACATTTAATAAATTGACTTTAAAGTATTAACAAAACCTGGATTGATAAACATAAACAAACATCCTAATTGTAAATTATAATCAGCTGTTATAGACAAATTAAAACTGAATAACATAGAGTAGGCTACTGGCAAATAATGTAGTTATCAATTTTAGAAATATACAACACTAAAATTAAATTCTTTGACACACAACAAATATTTAAATCTAAATAAATTATTACCATGGGTTGGCTAATTCTTTGGCATCATTTTAAGCATCCATCAACTAAATAGGGACTAACAAAATTATTTACACTGAGAATATATTATTAAAACTTAAATCAATCAAATGTTGCAATGTAAAACCATTTAATCACAATGAAATATTTATCAGAACAAAATAAGGCGCTTTAATGAGAGTCAAAAATTATTACCGTGCATTCGAATCTAAAATCCTTAAAATTAATGAAACAATTAATAGATTATTTTCATACAGGACAAAGACAATAGATCACTGACAAAATTATTATTAATTACAGCCTGATACCTAATAAAATTTAAGAAATATTGGTAATTTATCTTCTAACTTGGCTCAATTTCCCACAGTTTAAATATAACACAATTACCACAACAGTTATATTATTTTTAAATAAGATGTAATAATTCAAATTAAACAATGTGACTCTTAATTTTATCCAGGTTAAACATGAAAATTTTCCACGTGGTTTATTACTTTAAAGTGAACGTTTTCTTTCAGAATTTAATGAAACTGGAACAGACCTATCTCTCTTCAAATAGTTACAAATTTAAATTCAACAATTATTATAGCTAAAATCAATTATTTTATATTACATAATCAGAAATTCTCATAAAAGGACCAAGCATGAATAACTCCATGGCAATTATCTTGCACTTTTAAAATTAATATTTTAAATTTGGGATTTTAAAATTTTTATTTCTCAAAGAAGCTGAAAATAATTGCAAAATTTAATTATTCTGCCTTACCTCTAAAAATCAGCAATCTGCTTAAATTCCTCAGGATGAGCAGAAGGAGTCGGCAGATCTTTCCTCGAAGAAGGCACAGCAAAGACAAATCGACGTCGGGCGGCAGGGTGAATCCTGTACTTAGGCCGGCAACTTCCTCTGTACAAAGTTCAACTAGGGCGCGTGCCGCTTGGTCTCGGCACTAACGGCATTTTCTAAACGCCTTCAAGGCTGTGAGGCAAGTTGTAATACATTTAAGTTCGGAGGGGGTTTGGTCTTTTGCAGGCGCGCTACTGCAAGGGTAATTCTCGCTGGTTGATCAGGCCAGTGTACCAAAAGCGGCCGTCCGAAACTTAGAATTCTACACACTCACAGCCACATGACTGGTCTTCTGTCATTCCCCATTTGTATTTCCAATAATTACATCTTCCCACTCCAGTGCGGAATCGATTGAGAACAGTCCACTGTTTCCGAGGAAGATCCATACCACTTACTGCTAAGGTTAGGTCAGCAATCAAAAAGTGATTCCGACCTTGGAAAGAGTCCCAGGAGGAAGTCGAGTCGGTATAGATTGAAAAGTTTGTGTCCGTCAACTGGGACATCGCTTAGCATAAAGTCTTCTTAAATATAGCAACTTCATGTTCTATTTTTTTAATGAACAATTTAAATTTAAACACCCTTAACAAATGTTTATTAATAAATTTAAATAAAAGGGTTAGTTGTTTTTTTTTTTGTGTTTTTGGAAAAAACATGTTATAAACGTGTCATAATGTTAAATTAAAAATACCAAACTTTTATATTTTTCACCAAAATAACTACTGTTGTTTTGTAGTATAAAACTAATAATAACTTTTTAAAACTAATATTACAAAATGATAGTTTCTTTTGCCATATAAAAAAGTAAACCACAGGTTGATTAGACGGTATGGTATATGATTTAAATTTACTGTTGAGAAAAATGTTTAATGAATGTTATAGTGCAGATAACTCACATTATATTTTTGTAGTTGAAATATTGACTTTAATTTGGGTGAGACGGTGGCGTAGTGGTTAGCGCGCCGGACTTCGGGACCATGGTAGCGATGTCGTGGGTTCGAATACGCGTTCTGCCAGTGACTTTTTGTCTATTCGAAGAATAGATCTAGAGTGACTCATAGTGCTAATGCTTTCGCCGACGATTACGCTCGATAGAAGTAACAGATTGGCCTCAAATTTCAGTCGAATATTCTTTATGCAATTTTTAAGAACGAGTTCGTTGTTGAAAGTATTTGGTTGGATATTAATAAAATAATCCTAAAATGTGACTTTTAGTTTTTCCCATAAGAAATGCATTGGAGACATTTTTAGTGGTCGGTGCTGTGTTTACTTTTTAGCAACGTCTTTGCGAGTCTTAACAATCAAGACTGAGACGTTCTGATTGGTCTATTGACTGACTATATTCCAGGCCAGTCCAATTGGATTCAGAACGGAGCGCCTGAGCGGAGTGAAGTAGTCGCATAAACATAAACAAAGTTGAGGTTATGTTAAATGTCAAATTTTTCGGCTCTTATAAAATTTGATTTGAGTAACGAAAATCAACTACATTATATACACAACTAATTAATGTATTTTCTTAAATACCCCCCGTCGCAGCAGACCTGCGTACTCAGCGAATTTCCAAATTAGTAATATTAATTTTGACCACCTAAACTTGTAAACAAAATTTCATCACGTGCTCATAAATAGGGAAATAAATGTCTATTCTCCTTAAGATATAGGGAAAGAGTATGCAGGTATGCTGCCGTGGGGGAAACTAAAAGTAGGTTTTTAGCGTAGAAAAAATTTATTTCGACCATATAAAGCCACATAGTAAGTTTCATCAATATCTGTCCATAAATAAAAGAGTTTGCCTATTCTCTATATGATTAACATGGGAAAAGAGTATGCAGGTTTGCTGCCATGATAAGTACAAAAACCAAGATTTTTTTACCTTAAATGGATGAATCTCAACCAAATGAAGCTAAATACTAAGTTTCATCAAAAAATATTGGTTAATAAGTGAAATATTAACACATCCTTATTCTCCATAAGATTAACATTGGAGCCCCAAAAGACAATGTACTGTCTTTAGACTTTGTAATATCTCGGTAACCAATGGAGATAGAGCAAAGCTTCAAGATACTAAATTGTGTGTTTTTTTGAGCTAAATCCAATGGTCAAAATAAAAATTTAAAATTTTTAAAATTTACATATGAAAAATGCAAAAAACCCATATTTGGGGTACAAAACCCCCCAAAACTACCCCTTCCGGTAGGTCGATATGTCTGGTTTTCGAACTCATCCGAATAAACGTAGGATTACACATCTCTACCAAATTTGGTGTTGATCGGACCATTTTTACGAGAGTTATCGTGTCTAGGGACACATACATATATATATACATATATATATATATATATATATATACATATATATATACATATATATATATATACATATATATATATATACATATATATATATACATATATATATATATATATATATATATATATATATATATATATAAATTTTAATGACTATTATTTTTGGTCTCTGGGCACCTCAAAACGAAAAAGTAACATGGTCCCGGTCTTAGGTCTTTCCATGAGACCTACGGTAATAGCTTATTCCCTATGGGAAATTCGCTAAAAAGCGTATTATGAAGTAAATTGAACAGTAAGTATTAGATTGTTTCATTTTTTATTTCTTGCCGATGACAACTTTTGGTAGGCAAAGCCTTTAGGGTCAAGGGGTCACTTTCAGTTTTTAATTCATTGTGCATTTTGTGTATCAATGTGTATTCATGAAAATTTGGATTTTAGTGGGTACACCTTAAAAAGAAGTATAAATCATGAATACCATAAAGTATATGTTTGTATCATTTTTGTAACATTCATACTGTATGCTAATTAATTCACTTTTTAAAGTAACTCAGAAGCACTAGGCCTAATTGGCAAATTGTGAATCTGCCAATAGTTTACCAAGCCAATTAACTGTAACAATTATATTCATATAGGCCTTATCAAAATTAATTTAACGGAACATATTTTACATTTTAAATTACCCAAAAGAAGTCCCGGTTGGGTCAAGTAACTTAATTAGGAAGACAACTTGTTGTGGGTGTTATATGAAGGACTTGAGGCCTAAGTTACTGAGATAATGTTTGGTGTAAAAAGCAGAGCTTACATGACATGTACAGTAGTCGAATCTATACTTATTTAATACGCTAAGGGTTTTTTTGTCTTGAGAACTCCTCCTACAATTTTCAACCGATTTTCAAGTTTTTGGTGTCGTTGGATAGGGCTTGGTCTGTAGTTGTTTCCGCCAAAAATTTATGAGACTGAAAATAAAGGCGCTATCCAACATTGAAATCTCAAAATTTCCCATTTAAATAACATTGGGGACTGAATAAAGCATTTGAAACATCTGTTAATAATCAGCTGTAAATACTGTAAATACACATTATAGGATTGGTCGGATGTCATTGATTTAGAGATAAAGTAACATTTGTACTGTATTTAAATAAATTGCTCGATTTCGAGCAACACGTATACTAGTATAACTTAATGAGGATCTCTGCCAGTTACCATATGTTATTTCTAAGAGTAGGCCTAAGTTAATTGAGATTGTTAACATATGTTTTTAATGGATAATTAGAGAGGCAGGCCTAGATAGATCAGTAAAAGTTTGATATCCTACTCTATAGTTTTTATCAATGGTTGAAATTTCAAAATAGCTATAATATTGCTATTTTATGCAATCACATGATACAGTTACGATTTCATTAGCTACCCTGATTCTGTGTTGTTCTAAAAATGTCCTGCAACAATAAAACAAATATACTGCACACAAGTAAAAATAACCAAAACAAGTATACAAATTATGGCGAAAATTCGTTATCCGACTGTTTTTATCGTTGTGGAAATTTTTATAGCCCTATTGCGATTATAACAACAAAATCAATGGTGATTGGACACACGCATAGGCTTACCTCAATTACATGAGCAAAAAATACCTTTCTGATTCGTAATTGGCAGCATTTGGTACCTTTCTGATTCCTATTTGGCAGCATTTGTGTGATGCCATTTTAGGTCTAACCATCATACTATCAAATTCTTCTATTGATATTATCTTACACAGCACATACTATTCAACTAAAAATTTTAATACCCGTAGGAACTGCAATAATTATTGTTGCTGATGTGAAGTAAGCTCAAGTAGTCGGCTTCTTTTCACAATTAAGATACACGTACGGTTAGTTTATTTTGTGTTGTTCTTTGATAATGTTGCAAGTTAGGCCTACATTAGCTACAATTTTTACTTGTTTTTGTTATTTTCAGATACTTGTTTGCAATAACTTAGGCCTAAATTTGTTTTATAGTCAAATGGTATGTTTAATTATATTATAACAAAACTAGGCCCTAACTTATATCAGGTGATAAAATCGTAAACGTCTTGAATAATTGTATCATTAATAAAATAGCATATTATCGCAAAATCGAAATTTTCACATCGATATTAGGCCTAAGTGGTGTCGGATAACGTAGTTTTGCCCCAAATTTTAAGTAAATTTTAACCAAAATTTAACCAAAACAAGTACAATTTTAAGTAATGTAGCCTAATTACATTGAAGGATAACACAAAACAAACAACATAATTTTTTATATGTAGGTCTTAATTGTCAAGAGATGCAGACTTCATGATATAGTCATAACAAAAATATACTGCTAAATACAAATCAGCAAGGTATTTTTACCAAATTGTATTGAGGGAATATGCCTTTTAAATGTTTCCAAAAACAATTGATTTTGTTGTTCTAAATATTGCTTTCCATAAAAGTGAAGGAGGCTTACGGTTAGATTGTTAGGTTTGATTGTTCGTAGGCCTATATCTTACCTCAATATTGTTGTTATGGGTACAGTTTCATACAGCGCTTAAACTACTGTACAATGGAAATATATATCAATATTTCAATTGAATAGGATTGAAAATTACTGTGAAAAATACAAAATTTAACTTAGCTTGACAAAATTTACTCTAACAAACTAACAGTAACCTCAACTAAAATCCATTACATGCGGAACCATCCTAAGCCCAGGAAAGTCCACATTTAAGTAAGATACATAGGTAGGCTTAGTTGTTCTTATATTCTACGTTTGTTATTTTGTCATTATGATTAGTTGTGTTTCGGTTTTGTTGATGTTGATTATGTTAGGTTAAATGGTTTGTTTTTTTAATGAAGCCTTAATGTGGGAATAAAAATCTAAACAAAATAGCAGTACGGTAATTACCAATTGTGATCGTATAAAGTTATTATTTAGGCTAGGTGATTGATTTGCTAAGTTTGCTGATATGATAGATATATCCATCAGTTCTAGAGATATTTCCATTCAATATTAGAGTAGGCGCTTTACGAAACTTGTTGATTCGATTGTTTTCATCGCACAATTTTAATCGTAAAATAAAAATTTCATCCAATGATAAATACGATGGAGTACGATAATGAACTGTTACCGGTATTTCCTTGTCGAAAGTCCATTCTACTCCTCAAGTAATTTTTAGGCCTAACTTAAATCATTTTTTGCGAATTTCAATAACTTATTGACTTAGGGAAAATGCTATCATTATAGTAGTCAGGGTAAAACCTAAGTCAGGGACCAAGATAGCCTACTTTCATTTTCAAGCTCCTAGATGCAAAAAAAAAAAAAAAAAAAAAAAAAAACTGCGTTTGTTCAAATTTTAGCAAGTTTTCTTTTTACAAGGAATTCTAGGCTTACGGCGAGATATAAGCCCGGAACCATGGTACTTTTCGTTTTGAGAATAATAGAAGAAAATACTGTAAAAGGCTTTTTGGCTTTTTTGGCCTTAATTTATCAAATTCTACAAATTTAACCTTAACCATTAAAAACAGCTAAAAAACAAACAATTTAGTATTTTGAATTTTTGATCTGGTTAAAAGCTCAAATGCTTATGGAGAAAATCCAAAAATAAGTTTCCCATGTTATTCCTAGGGAAATAAACAAAACTCTCTACCTTTCTTATTTATTGACATAGCTTGATAAAATTTGGTATATAAATTCACTTGGAAAGGGACAACTTATACATGCTTCCAAAACCCATATGGCAGCAAACCAATATACTCACACCCATGGTATTTGTGGGAAAAATAAAAATATCAAAATTCGGTAGGAAATTCTCTCAGTATGCAGGTCTGCTGCGACGGAAGTATTTGTAATTATCATGGCAGCAAACCTGCATACACTTTTTCCATGTTAATCATATGGAGAATAGGCAAACTCCTTTATTTATAAACCGAAATTGATGAAACTTAGTACCGTATATGGCTTCATATGGTCAAAATTTTTTATTTTCATCATCATCCCATGGCAGTAAACTTACATATACTCATTCGTATGGTGTTTATGGAGAAAATACAAAATATCAAATTCTTTTCCAAATTCACTGAGTTTAGCAGGTCTGCTGCGATGATGGTATTTACTTTTAGCAATTTTCCTTATATGAACTGTAGCTCTTTTGAAGATCTTCCCAAAACATCTCACTGATTGTTCAATTGGACCAACCACATATTGTAGTCACTGGACCTTGACTTAAAAATAATAAAAACTAAATATTTTTGATATCATTAAATTTGGTTTTGAGGTTTAACAAGCGAACATAAGGCAGAGTCATATGACCAAAACTGTAGTTTGTATAAATATTTTTCAAAAATATTATTTAGATTTTTATAAGATCTATTGTTTTGACACTAACGCTCAAAATCAGGAAAATGCATAGTTAAAAATGCTTTAAAATATCACAAAAATATATATCGAGAGTTAGAGGTGAGAAATATAGTAATTAGTCTGCAGTAACAGTGTTTGTAACCTGCAGTACTCTATTGTAGAATCAAGACAAGCAAGGTCGACCACGATAGTGTGCTGGGTGTGCTTAACTCTGCTTGACTCAGTCCGCTATGGTTCGCATCGCCATTGTTGGTTTGTACTTGCCTGTGCCACATCTGGAGTCGGTTCTTTGCACGAATCCAAGCATCGTGCGAGAATCGACCCAGTACACACTTTCTTAGGTTTGCTTTTGTTCTGGTATCGATTTGGGGTTAGTCTCTGTGTTTATTCTGTGTATATCAATTTCTTTGGCGTTACTGTTATTTATACAATCTCACTTAAATACGCTTGTTATTAATGAAGTGGTCAAATGAAATCTTGTAGAGTTCCTTGAGCACTATCATACATAGTTGAGTCAACACATTAGCACCTTAAAGATAAATTCAAAGGGGTAGGTACGTGATGTTATAAAAGTAAAACACTTAATCGTCCTTTAATTTTAATGAATTTCCTTCAGTACTCTATTCCTTAATCGAGGCGAGCAAGGTCAAGCAGATAGTGTTCTAAGTGAGCTTGACTCTGGTTGACTTAGTTCACCATGGTTCGCCTCTCCAGTGTTCGTGCTCGCATGCTTGCTCCATCTGCGGTTGGTTTTTGCACAAATCAAAGGACGCGAGCAGACCCAAGCATTCAGCACGAATCCACCCAGTGACCCAGTACATACTGCCATGAGGTTCTTCTGTTCTGGTTCAAAGTTGGCGTATGTTGGTGTGTATTGATTTCTTTTGTGCTATTTTGTAACTGCTTGTTATAAGGGGAGTGGTGAAATGAAATCTTGAGTTTCTTGAGTATTATCATACGGAGTCTCTGTTTTGGGGCCCGACACATGAGCACATCTAAGATATACCCAATCTGGCAGATGTGAGGGGTTGTATAAGAAGTAAATGTATTCATGCTGTTACTGAAATTAAATTGAAAAAGAATTTGGTAATGCCTAACTTTACTGCTTTACTGCTTGTCTAAGTGTTTCGAGATTAGCTCATACAGTGACAGCGATAGTGTATTTCATGAGTTTGCTGAGCGAGTTAAACCCAACTTTTGCTCCAGCATTTGCCCAAACAATTTGGCGATAGTGTACTAAAGTCTTCACAAAACCATCAATTTTAACAAGTGACCATTAAACTATTTGAAGTAGCTTGAAAATTTAAAAAATATTTATTTTGAAATTTTAAAACTTGGCATAATTGGTAACAGAGAAACCCCTAAATACATTTACCATGTTATTATTTTGGAAAGTCAACTCAAAACTGTAACTCACTTTCTTATTGGTAACACAACCTCTTAAAATTTAGTACCGGATGTACATTTACTAGGAAGGGTTTAACCACAGATAACCCATAGATATCTGTAGGTTATCTGGGGTTTAACCTATATTTGCTTACAACACCCATATGTTGGCAAATTTACCTACCTACCTGCACGCTGTTATGGGAAAAATAAAATAAATACCAAAACTTGATCAAATTCAGTATGTACCTGTCATGGGAGGGGGTTATCCTATACTATCTGTGGCCCAACACGGCTTCGCGAATTTTATTTTATAGATAACAAAATATGTTTAAGGGTAACAAAGTCTTCTTCTTAAGAATTCTATTGAAACATTGACGTTGTATTAGCAAAGTCCTGAAGGGATTTTGCAAAACCTTAGCTAGCACCTATGGTCGTTCATCATTTGCGCACTTTTTAATCCTTCATCTGCAAAATATTTCGAAGGGTCGCCTAATCCCCTGCTTGCATCATTTGCGCACTCTCCCGTCCAGGTAACCTCAGCCTGTCGACAACAATTCGCTAACAGTCGTCCCCCACACATACCATTGGACGGCAACACATGTGTATCGCACATTAATGAATAATTTAAGTTTATAATGTATAAACCTTTTTTGTAATACATCGAGTGTTTACTTATTTTACTTTCAATGGTTGGTGAGGATTGTATTACTGCAAATGCTCAGGCTGAAATGTTTTGTACGAATTGTTTCTATGGCAAGTTTGCCTCTATTCTAACTGTAGATAGCAGCCTCTCCTATACTAACTCCTCAGAGTAAAAATACTCATAAAATTCACTGTTGCAATAGAAACAAACTACAAATGGTAAACATGAAATCCAAACCATTTGAACACGGACATGAGTTTTCAATAACTTTGTAAATAAAAATAATGCCGTTTTTACCACTTTGCAGTGCGCAAACGATGCATATAACTGAGAGCCCCCTGGAGCTCGATGCGCAAAACAAGCATCCCTTCTACCTGGCTCTCCGCATGATGCGCAAATGATGCACGCCTGCACCTATTATTAAAGAGCAATGTCCACTTTAAATTTCAACCCGCTAGGATCTATGGCAATTTTAAGGTGCCGTGGGGCGGAGCGGTTAACAAAATTTGCAAAACCGTTTCATAATAAGTACCAATGAGAAAAATTAAAGTCCTTTACAAATGGTAACCCTGCAGGGCTGTAGGCCCTACAATCTTTGAGATCCATTGTTTCCTTGATTCGCATTTAAAAATTGGCCACGAGGATAACATCATATTTTTTAAGCCTTTTAGGATAGAATCATAAAGAACTTTAAAAAATATATTTGAATTATCTTTTCTAAGTGAACACCTATTAGCAAAGAGTGACTATTACCAAAGAACACTATTTGGCCCATGCCAAATTTCAACTGCGTAAACTCTATAGTCATTTTGACATAAATTTTGAAGGCCTGTGGGGCGGAGCGGTGGAGAACTGAAGGAATTTTGCAAAAGTGTTTCTTAGTGAGGACCTATGAACAAAGGAGAGTGTCATTTCAAATTTCAACCCCATAGGCCTCAAAGTAATTTTGAAGTCCTGTGTGGTGGAGCCCTTAAGAAGCTTTTCAAAAGCATTTTTGTTAATGAGCACCTTTGGGCAAAGTGGATCTCACATTACAAATGTCAACACCTTACATCATCAGGTTTTTCAGATTCATTGTTTCCTATATTAATATTATTTCAATTATAACATAAATAATTATATATATATATATATATATATATATATATATATAGTATAAAATATATTAAAAATTCGCCTTAATAACATTAGATCAAAATCAAAATCCCGTGCTGGGGAGCCCTGATGGAATGTTGCAAAACCATTTCTTAGTGAGCACCTATGAGTAAAGATGTTCATGCCAAATTTCATCCCTCTATACCCTATGGTTATTGAGATTCTCTGACTCATGAGTGGGTGATATTTGACAAATATATAGTATATTTATGTACAACACACCCATGGCAGCAAACCTACATCCTTTTGCCTATGGAGTCTATTGGGGAAAAAACTGAACTCTGATCAAAAATTACTGAGTTCGCTGGTCTGTTGCGACAGGTGTCATATCGTCACCGCATCAACCGTACGTACAACAACCGTGCAAGTGGCCGTAAATATTCATAAATTATAATACTGTATAAAAGACAGGGTTTTGTGACTAAAGATGGGTTATGAATGACCTGGAACTAGTCACAAGTAGTGAAAATTTACATCTGTAGGATAAACAAAACAATATTGGTAGGCATAAGTGTGTGAATATTCTTAAATGTTCTCTGGGGTGATAGGCCTAATTATAATCAATATGATTTTTATTTTCTAAAAATAGGCTTACCATATTTTTGTGTTTAAAAATGTATTAAAAGATATAAAATTTGAGAAGTTTAACACTTATATAGCGATGTGAGTAAGGCAGCCAGTTGTACTGTAGGCCTAATTATTAAAATAAATAAATTTGTTTTGTGTACATGGGGCAAGCAAACTTATTTGTAGTATCCTAAATAATTAAAATACTGTAAAAATGTTTAAGACTAATCGTAGTAAATGCATATAAAACAATGTGTATGACACAAATCCATTAAATTAAAAGTAACTTCGAACTAAGTATTGCCTAACTTTAAGAAAAGTGAGTTTTATATTTAGGTATTTTTTTTTTTTATTATTACGAGTGATTTTAGTTGTTTAGTTGTTGTTTTTGAAATAATTACAAAGTGGGATCAAATTTTTTGAATGTGACAATCCCTAATGCAAAATTTTAAATTTCTTCTTCGAATAGACACTTACGGGAGGTACGAGTGTACTCCTAGTATCAGTACCTTTCACCTTGTACTGTAGCGGCTCACCCCCTTACTTTGTCTAATACGATCCACGCACAGATCAAATAGTCTAGGTGGACGGGGCAAAGTAAGGCAAAAAGAGGTCCGCCAACCTCTTAAAAAAAAAAAAAAAATAAAAATAAATTAGTTTTTAATATACTTAGTAAATCAATATTCTCAGAAATATTTAAGATAATTAGAAGAAGGATAATTTTATCCCCATCAAACTTGACTAACGTTTCAGGTAAAGTTTGTATTTCTTGAATGTGAAGTAAATCATCGATTAGTAATGTACAGTTAGTCCAAATTTGTTCTGAGGTTCATCTATCAACTTTCACGGTATTTGTAGCCCAAACCTCACTATGAGGGCCATGCTAATAACATTTTTTTAATAAGGTTTTAGTTATAATATATATGCCTATATTAGAATACGAACAGGAAAAAAACTTTTCGTACCTCTACCAAAACACGAACAATTGTTGGTTAAAATAATTGGAATTATTAGTGGATATTTCGTAATAAGTATAAGCAGCCCATTAGTTGTTAAATGTAGCGTCATCAATATAACTGAAGAAAGTGATATTTCTTAGTCTGTCAGATTTGAGGATTACAATCCAAAGTATTCGAAATATATCACATTTGGGAGCTACTCTAATACAAGTGATCTATAGATGTAAACAAAGCTGAATTTATTACGCACAGTAATGAATGTGATCGAATGTGTGTGATGTGAATGGGTGTCGTCTGAGTATTACCTTGGCCCCATAACACTTGGGATTAACTTGGAGTATTGAGTTAATCCCATAACATTATTTCTGTGAAACATAGAGCAGTTATATGAACAGAACTGTCAGTTATAAAGCAGCTATAACTTTCATAAGCATAGAAAGTTATATGTCTATAAAGAGATTTTACCAAGTGATTTACACCTTGCGACATCTTGTACAATAAAAACTTATCGACAGTACATTGAGACTAAATAACGGTAACAGGTAAATAAAGTTTTGTATTTTTACTTCTTTTCATGAAATCAGCCTGTAAAATTCCTGAAGTTCCAAACAGTATTTAGCTTAAAAGATGGACCATTATCTGCAGGGTCGCAATCCTCGTAGTAGTAAAAATTTCCAGTTCATTGCCTACAAATGTGTTTTCCTTTTAAATATCAGTTAGCTGGTATAGCTAGGGTTAACTTTACCTGGATTGGTTTGGAATTGCTATGTACGATTCTAAGTATGAGTTTCTTATCGTAGAGTAATATAATATATTACCTAAATTGTATACAGTTTAGTTGTTTTGCCAATTTTTTATGATATTCGCACTAAAATCAACTAATATAAGATTTAAGATGCCTTACTTAAAGCAGTTTTACTATTTATAAAAATACTTCCAAATTGAAAACTTACGATAAGATTTTGGGAATTTTTACCCCTTTCTTCCACAAAATATGGGCATAGTAAAAATATTGTCTTAAGTAATCCTTTTTTTTTTAGTTTCTACTGGAACATTCATTTAATGCAACCCTGATTCTGAGATATTGGTTCTGAAGTGATGCCTGTCTGTATGCATTTACACATACTAAGCTATACAAAACTAACATGCCACATCAGTGGACAAGGATTCATACAATGTGGTTTTTAGGTATGCAATTAATACATATAATTATACAAATTATTATTCTTTTGAAAAAAATACAAACTTCTTCCCAAAAAAAGTCAATACATAGTCATAGTAAAAATAACTTTAATTCATTCACAGTAGTATGACCCCTGTACCATTTTGTTTAATATTTCAGTGTACTAAATGCTGTACATAAAGGTACACCATGCGTATGTCAGGAAATTTGATCATATCGATAGAACAAGAATAAATTAATGTTAATAACTAACTATAGTTAACTCAGTGTCTTAGTAAGGGTTCTTGATAGACCTATCTGTTTTACCTTTTGAAAACATTTTTACTAACAAAATTTGACATTTTATAACTTACCCAAAACCGGGGTTTCGCCTTCGGTGTCACTAATTACGGTACACAGTGGTACCAGTTTCGGACTTATGATAGTTTATCATCAACGACTCTTCCTATTTACATGTCGACTTTGCTGCATACATTTCTCTGGTTGTCGAAGGTTGAAATTCTCAACTTATACATCAAATCACAAAACACGCGAATACATAAGTACGACTTCCAGAAAGTGTCTAATGTGTTCGTGTGTTTTGTGTTTTTATGTATAAGTTTGAATTTTATCCTTCGATAATCACAGAAATGTCTGCAGAAAGTTAACCTGTAAATAGGTAAAGTGGCCGATGATGTACTATCATAAGTCCGAAACCGGTACCACTGTGTACCGTAATTAGTGACACCGAAGGAAAAACCCCGGTTTTGGGTAAGTTATACAATTTTTTATGTCAAGGCTCTGATTTTTTCTATAACAAAATTCAACTACGTATTTTAATATGTAATGTTATACAAATTATAATCCAGGGGAAAGTATTTATTGGTTTTTAACCCCATTACTGTTTACCTTGGAAAAAATAATTAGAATATTTCAAGGATAAGTTTTATTATTTATAAAAAAGATATAAAACAAGTAATTATTATTAATTGATTATTTATAATTAAGATATAAAAAAGATATATTTGGTTCGTTTAGTATACAATATGGCTATTTACATCAAATTAATTACAAAATTTGTAAGAAAAACTAAATCAATTAACAATTACATATTACGTATGACAACCTAACTTCTTCACTAAACAAAATAATTTTTTTTAAACTTTCAAAATATTCCAGATGTTTATAAGGTCACCTCAACCGACTATGTAGTCAGAACGTGGGAGTCAAGATGGGACGAAAGATTTATCCGGTCTGCAGTGACCATATGCAATAGTTTGGCAACTTCAAAGAGATCTCCTCTGGGCGTGATAATCTCCTGCAGCAATGTCGACATGCGTCATTCCCTATGAAATAATGTTGCATACAAAGCACACAATGTATATTCCTCATATTTTCTTTGAAAAATGTAAAGTTATTTTGAGGTAAAATAAACATTTCATTTTTGTTTTTGACCTGAACTGGTATGACTGTATAGTGTGGTTTTAAATTACCTTATCGTCTCCAATTCCAATCCGTTGTTGTCGACAACCTGGTTTCGCCACTTGTTTGTGCCATGGTCCCGTAGTTATCAAGTGAAAACATCAATCTGGTTAAAAAATCGGTCTGGACGACGTCGTTAAGATATTTAAAAGTTTTAATAAATAACACATAAAAATTACCAACAGTATACAGAAAACACATAGACACATGTAAGTAAGTTTACGGACGGAAGGTTGGTTTGTTTTGCACTTTCCCTTAGTTCCGTCGCGGCAGTAGAATCTCCTGAATCGGAATTAGTGATATTTTGTACCTTCTGTCTACATGGTTATTTTGATACTTAATCCACTCGTAAAAAAACAAACAAAAAAAACAAAAAAACTATGGCGTATTGTTATTTTCACCACAGCATCTCTATTCATAGCATCAAAATTTATTAATTTGTTTACCGTTTTTATAGTAGGCCAAGTTTTCATAACTAGGAGCAAAAGTGGGTTTTTCTGGTGCGAAATCGTGTTTAAAACGAGGCACAGCCGAGTATTTAAAAACGATTAAGCATCGTTAACAAACGATTAAACATTAACAATGTTTTTTATCATAATGCGGAATCAGACTTTTGACCGTTAAAAAATTAACTATTGAGTTGTATTTTCGATGTTATATTTATGAAGTAAGTAATGTGCAGTGTTTAAATTTCTGTTATTTACAAACGATGCTCTTTATAACCTTTTAATTTCAAAATTCTGTTCCTCAAAATTAATAAATGAACATAATATACTTAGCAAACAACTGACTTTTCAGTCCTAGGACCTAAAAAACATTCCAGCTGATTTTTCAGTCCTAGAACAAAAAAGAAACAGTTTTGATACTATTGAGAGAGAGAGAGAGAAAAAACAGGCTGCTTTCGTGCAGAATTATGAAAAAATATTTTAAGTGGATTCAAATGTAGGATTTTTTTATATTTTAGCGAGTCCCCTATAAGCAACATGCTTTTATCTATGGTTAAAATTATTTATGGTAGGAATCGCCAAATTTTGCTATAAATTCGCTCGTTACTTATGTCTGCTGCGGGGGGTATTTACTTAAACAATATCCCAAGAATCCCATCGTTTTAAGACTTATAATCATATTGGAAGCTGATGCCATTAAAGGAACTCTTAACGTAGGAAGACTTCGAACTGTAATGTATGCTAATAAAAACTAGCTTATCTTGTGTTTAGAATTAATTGTTCATCTTCATTCTTTGAAAATAAATCTTTATTGACCATGATTTCACTAGGTCAATTTATAATACTAAAATAAAGGTGTATATCAGCCTTCCAATTCTTTGACTTTGCCTCGGATGGTGCTGGGCCAAGGACGAGACATGTATGGGGATAACTGATATATTCACTGTCTCAAGACCACAATGTATCTCACAAGAGCTCTTCCACATGTTCACAATCCAACCTACGAGACCCAACAGTAATTCTAGAAACCTACTGATTATTAGAAAATCACGTGGAAGACTTAATTGGACTCTTCGAGAAAAGTCAGAACTCGAGATCCATTTTTTAAATACCAAAGTCAAGTTTGGTATTATATTAAACATTGTTGTCCTATACCGGGTGTCCCAGACCACCCGTACACCCCTTTTAAAATCTACAAAAATAATTATTCACAAAAACAAATTGTGCCATTATAAGTAAACCGGTTTTGCTTTATACTTTGATAATAATTTCAATGTACAGGGTGTACCAGAAGTAACCTACCCAGACCGTAAGTCATTAATTTTAAATACAAACCCACATTTTTGTGGTATTTTTTTATTCTAGACATAATTTTAGGACTACTTTACAATTTAATGTGTACCCCTAATCCTAATGGTCTGGGAGATAATGGAGGTCGAAGTTTGATTTTTTTCCCTTAAGAATAACATGGGGCTAAATTTCACATCCATCATCTCTGTAAATTTCCCGTTAAACTAAAAAGGCCTAGCATAAAAATGCCTTAGCTTCTTCTTTTAAACACTTTAGCTTCATAAATTATTAGTTTTATTATAAATTTTTTTTTTCCATGAATTTGTCAATATGGTGGAAATTATTTAATATGCGTAGAAAACTAAAATTAATTAAGTGAAAATCGGTATTTTTTTAATAAAATATTATCTAAAATGACTATCTAAAAACACATTTTTATGCTTGGACCCAAAAGTTTCAGTGTTAACAGATTTGGCATTTTCTCCATGTTATTCTTATGAGGAAAATCCTACTTCTACCTCCATTATCGCCCAAACCGTTATGATTAGGGATACACATTAGATTGTAAAGTAGTCTTAAAATTATGTATAGAATCCAAAAATACTATTAAACATAGGGGTTCGTATTTAAAATTAATGACTTAGCTTCTGGGTAGGTTATTTCTTCTAGTACATCCTGCACATTGAAATTATCATCAATGGATATAGCGCAACCGGTTTACCTATAATGGCACAATTGGTTTCTGTGCATAATTAATTTTGTAGATTTTAAAAGGGGTGTACGGGTGGTCTGAGACACCCGGTATATGCACACTGACTAACACACATTTCATTGCAGTGAGTCTTATAGTGTTTTATTTCAACTTTATTTTAATATATTCTGACGCAGGTGCTCTATGCCACATGATTTAATTTAGATTTTTTATTATCACTATAACTTGGTGGGTGGCCAATGAAGAAAGCCAAATGGTTTTGGCTTATTATAAATGATTGGAGGATTTCGTGGTATCGTTTTTTACTAACTAAAATACTATAAACTCAAAACACTATATTTTTAGATTAATTATTTATTTCATGCACCTGGTAAGCTATCATTCGTTGGGGATTGGTGTCAAACTGCCCCTCCCACTCGACAAAGTGATTGGAAAATTAGCTTTCTATCAAATTAAACTTTTAACAATATCAACGAATACATTTTATTTAATTGTTTCAACCAGTAAACTGTTTCCATATTGTTTTACACTGATTTGAGAATTTCAATGGAAAGGTCCTAATTTATTAAAGGTATAATTGTATGAAAGCGGGAGTTGAGTATTTTCAACAATCTGTTAATAACATTGAGGTACCTTATATTTTCTACGAATATAAAATATATTTTGGTGATATAGAACAAACAAAGGAATATTTAGGTATAAAATTGAATATTACCATTCCCAGAAGAAACTTAAAGTATTAAAATTACATTTTATGCACTTATAACATTTATAAGAATGTCTTTTCAAGCCTCAATTAACTGGTAATGTTTGTTATTGTTACCTTGTAAATTTAATGAACACGCTATAACTTAAAACTCTGCATAGATTCCTTTGTTATTTGAATACTGCAGTAGTAGGTCAAGTCGTTTAGTACCTAGAACCTGCAACAATGTTTAATTTCCTTAAAAGGAGTCTACAATAAACTTTTGTTCAATACATGTACCACATACTGTAATGACTTATAACCTGACTGGGAACGTAACTTCGCACTTTCCACGTGAGACAAGGTAAGTTAAAGGCAAACCCAGAGCCATTCGCGCACCAGAACCGCAGCGGCAGTTGGAAGGAACATTTGTGTTTTGTGAGTGGTACCTGCTGCATCGCTTAGTTGTGATATTCTGTTTCTTGTAATATTATTGACAGCGGCTTGGTCCTATCTCTGCACTTACTTTAATGTTACAAAAATGTTCGTTTTTTGTAAATGTATCGTAAATAACTCTGTGAATCAGTTTTTAGTGATATCGCCATCAGTGAGTTACAAAACCAGTAAAAGCGTATTTCACAAAAAACATTTGTCTTCTATATCAAAGCCAATTGTATATTTTTTCATCAATATTACTACAAAATTATCCTAAATAAAAAATATCTAAACCAACATATTTACCAATATCAATTATGAAAATTTATCCAACATATTTACAGAGGCGGTAAGCTCATTAAACAGCTGACAGCAGTGATGTTCAGCAGAATTATATATTTAACGGTACCTATACTACAGCATTAACGTAGGCCTATCTCCAACAAACAGTTTTATTGGTTAGCTTTGCTGATTACACTGGGTTTGAAAATACTATTATAATTCCTATTTCAAATACGGTTTTGTATTATTTAGAATCGTTGACTTTGATATTAGGAAGACACCAAGAACATTCATTTTGAACGTATAATACAAAACTATATTTGAAATAGTAGTAAATTGTTAAAAATATTATATTCCAATAAATTAAAGACCAACGAAAATAATTATCATTTATTGCCCAGACTGATTGATGCTAAATCAATAAACTGTCTAGACTTCCGCTCCATCCTAGCCAAACGGATGTCAATTGCAACATTATTTACATAACATTCACATAAATTGACTTTTATTGCCTAGCAAAATTAGATTGCTAAAAACAACAACGTCAATCCAAATTAAACTTAAAAACTGCTTACACTATACTGTGTAGATTATATTTTGTTTAAGAGATTTAAATTTAGGCCTATAAATAAATAAAACTTTACTTCATATTTATTGTTTAATATCGTTCAATGCCACGTTTGGTTTGTAAATACTGTTCTATGGAATGTAAATGTTTAAAATAACTTATAACATTATTAACTTATAACAAGTTAAAACTTATAACTTGTTTCTTTATTTACAAATTTAAGTACGTGGCAATGTGACTGTAGTCAGTTGTTATTAAGCAGGTTGGCCACAATGCAGGTGACAGTTTATGTTGACAGTTTACACGGCCCCGGATGTGAGGGGTCAACTGGCGTTATACGTGGCAATGTGACTGTAGACAGTTGTTATTGTGCAGGTTGGCCACAATGCAGGTGACAGTTTATGTTAACAGTTTACACGGCCCCGCATGTGAGGGGTCAACTGGCGTTATACGTGGCAATGTGACTCTAGTCAGTTGTTATTGTGCAGGTTGGCCACACTGCAGGCAACAGTTTATGTTAACAGTTTACACGGCCCCGCAAGTGAGGGGTCAACTGGCGTTATACGTGGCAATGTGACTCTAGTCAGTTGTTATTGTGCAGGTTGGCCACACTGCAGGCAACAGTTTATGTTAACAGTTTACACGGCCCCGCAAGTGAGAGGTCAACTGGAGTTATACGTGGCAATGTGACTCTAGTCAGTTGTTATTGTGCAGGTTGGCCACACTGCAGGTGACAGTTTATGTTAACAGTTTACACGGCCCCGCATGAGAGGGGTCAACTGGCGTTATACGTGGCAATGTGACTCTAGTCAGTTGTTATTGTGCAGGTTGGCCACACTGGAGATGACAGTTTATGTTAACAGTTTACACGGCCCCGCATGAGAGGGGTCAACTGGCGTTATACGTGGCAATGTGACTCTAGTCAGTTGTTATTGTGCAGGTTGGCCACACTGCATGTGACAGTTTATGTTAACAGTTTACACGGCCCCGCATGTGAGGGGTCAACTGGCGTTATACGTGGCAATGTGACTGTAGTCAGTTGTTATTGTGCAGGTTGGCCACAATGCAGGTGACAGTTTATGTTGACAGTTTACACGGCCCCGCAAGTGAGGGGTTAACTGGCGTTATACGTTGCAATGTGACTCTAGTCAGTTGTTATTGTGCAGGTTGGCCACACTGCAGATGACAGTTTATGTTAACAGTTTACACGGCCCCGCATGTGAGGGGTCAACTGGCGTTATACGTGGCAATGTGACTCTAGTCAGTTGTTATTGTGCAGGTTGGCCACACTGCAGGTGACAGTTTATGTTAACAGTTTACACGGCCCCGCATGTGAGGGGTCAACTGGCGTTATACGTGGCAATGTGACTCTAGTCAGTTGTTATTGTGCAGGTTGGCCACACTGCAGGTGACAGTTTATGTTAACAGTTTACACGGGCCCGCATGTGAGGGGTCAACTGGCGTTATACGTGGCAATGTGACTGTAGTCAATTGTTATTGTGCAGGTTGGCCACACTGCAGGTGACAGTTTATGTTAACAGTTTACACGGCCCCACATGTGAGGGGTCAACTGGCGTTATACGTGGCAATGTGACTGTAGTCAGTTGTTATTGTGCAGGTTGGCCACAATGCAGGTGACAGTTTATGTTAACAGTTTACACGGCCCCGCATGTGAGGGGTCAACTGGCGTTATACGTGGCAATGTGACTCTAGTCAGTTGTTATTGTGCAGGTTGGCCACACTGCAGGTGACAGTTTATGTTAACAGTTTACACGGCCCCGCATGTGAGGGGTCAACTGGCGTTATACGTGGCAATGTGACTCTAGTCAATTTGTTATTGTGCAGGTTGGCCACACTGGAGATGACAGTTTATGTTAACAGTTTACACGACCCCGCATGAGAGGGGTCAACTGGCGTTATACGTGGCAATGTGACTCTAGTCAGTTGTTATTGTGCAGGTTGGCCACACTGCAGGTGACAGTTTATGTTAACAGTTTACACGGCCCCGCATGTGAGGGGTCAACTGGCGTTATACGTGGCAATGTGACTGTAGTCAGTTGTTATTGTGCAGGTTGGCCACACTGCAGGTGACAGTTTATGTTAACAGTTTACACGGCCCCGCATGTGAGGGGTCAACTGGCGTTATACGTGGCAATGTGACTCTAGTCAGTTGTTATTGTGCAGGTTGGCCACACTGGAGATGACAGTTTTAGGTTAACAGTTTACACGGCCCCGCATGAGAGGGGTCAACTGGCGTTATACGTGGCAATGTGACTCTAGTCAGTTGTTATTGTGCAGGTTGGCCACACTGCAGGTGACAGTTTATGTTAACAGTTTACACGGCCCCGCATGTGAGGGGTCAACTGGCGTTATACGTGGCAATGTGACTGTAGTCAGTTGTTATTGTGCAGGTTGGCCACAATGCAGGTGACAGTTTATGTTGACAGTTTACACGGCCCCGCAAGTGAGGGGTTAACTGGCGTTATACGTGGCAATGTGACTCTAGTCAGTTGTTATTGTGCAGGTTGGCCACACTGCAGGTGACAGTTTATGTTAACAGTTTACACGGCCCCGCATGTGAGGGGTCAACTGGCGTTATACGTGGCAATGTGACTCTAGTCAGTTGTTATTGTGCAGGTTGGCCACACTGCAGGTGACAGTTTATGTTAACAGTTTACACGGCCCCGCATGTGAGGGGTCAACTGGCGTTATACGTGGCAATGTGACTCTAGTCAGTTGTTATTGTGCAGGTTGGCCACACTGTAGGCAACAGTTTATGTTAACAGTTTACACGGAACCGCATGCGAGGGGTCAACTGGCGTTATACGTGGCAATGTGACTCTAGTCAGTTGTTATTGTGCAGGTTGGCCACACTGCAGGTGACAGTTTATGTTAACAGTTTACACGGCCCCGCATGTGAGGGGTCAACTGGCGTTATATGTGGCAATGTGACTCTAGTCAGTTGTTATTGTGCAGGTTGGCCACACTGCAGGTGACAGTTTATGTTAACAGTTTACACGGCCCCGCATGTGAGGGGTCAACTGGGGAAGCAAACAACCAAAAAACATGAAGTTATCAGCTAGCCAAGCACAATTTGTTTTCAAGTACAAGAACTTGAGATTAAGAGTTTTGAAAACTGTACAGAACATTAAGTTTAATACGGAATGCCTGAAAAACAATGTGATCCCTAATTATATTTCCATCAAAATAAAAAACAATTCAATAGCAGTTAGGAAAGCAAAAACAATGGCAGAACAATATTGGTTAAAAAACGAAATAAAACAACAGTACAGAAAGAAGTCCATGTTAAACAAACTTTTACTCAAATCTCACATCGACATGCTCAACAATATTCATCCCGCTCAGTTAAGTGATGTTATTAGAACTAACGAATCCCTTATAAATAAAGAAATGCAGGCCAAAAAGAAAACCTTAAAGAAAAAACTCAATGTTTTACTCAACCATATTCATGATTTTGACATTAATAAAATCACACACAAATTCTATCCCAGAACAATAAACTTGACAAACACTTTATTTGATCAAGATGAAATGAATTTACTAAACAAAGGTTTAAAATATAACCTCCCACAAAGAGGTAAACATGGTTTATTCAATGAAATTATTCATGCAGACGCAGCCATACAAACTTTGAAAGAAACCAACGACCAGAATACAGCTAGAGTCATCATCAACAACAAAGTCAAACAAATAATAAAAAATCCCAAGTAATTAAAATACAGCAACCTTTATAAGAAAGAAAATAAAACTTTGAAAGGGATTCAAGATAAAATTAATAAAGATAATCTCATCATCACGAAAGGTGACAAAGGAAATACTCTTGTCATAATGAATCTTGATGATTATAACAATAAAGTAAAAGAATTTATTAACAGTAATAAAATTGATAAGCTCCCACGTGACCCAACCCCTGTATACACCAAAGATATCAATAAGGCAGTATCTAACAGTAAGCATATATTAAATGATAGAGATATCAGATACATCAAACCTATTAATCCACATGCCCCTCCACTGAAAGGCCTACCAAAACTACATAAAGATGGACAACCTATGAGACCCCTCGTGAATTACATGCCAGCACCGGCATACAAGCTAGCCAAAAAACTTGAAAGAATAATCAAAACCAACGTCACTCTGGAAAACAGCCGCAGCCTAAAAAACAGTATGGAATTAATAGATAACATTAAACAAATTCGTCTTAAACCAAGTTACACATTAGCCTCTTTAGATATATCGAATTTATATACGAATGTATCAGTACAGGAAACATTGAACATTTTACAAGAAAATTTGAAAAATCAGTCCTCACTTAATGATAGTGAAATTAACGAGTTAATGTTTTTGCTACAGACAGTATTAAAACAAAACTATTTTTGTTTCAATGGTGATTTCTATATACAAAGAGAAGGCCTAGCCATGGGATCACCTCTTTCAGGAATCTTAGCAGAGGTGTTTTTGAACAACATTGAAAATAATAAACTTTGGACCAACAACAACCATTACAGAAATAAGATTATTTGCTATTTTAGATACGTGGATGATATTTTAGTGATATATGACGGAAACAAGAGGCAAATGAAATTATTAAGTAACTATATGAACTCAATCCACCCACAATTAAAGTTCACAACCGAATTAGAAAACAATAGTAAACTTAATTTCTTGGACCTAACACTCACAAAAAATGGTGAGCTTATCTCTTTCAATATCTTTAGAAAACCAACAGCCACTGATTCCACAATACATGCCACCTCTCACCATCCGTATTCACATAAAATCGCAGCTTACAACAGTTTCACACATAGATTGCTATCTGTACCGCTTTCCCCAGAAGATTACGAAACTGAGAAAAATATTTTGAAGTATATAGCTGTAGTTAACGGATTCAGTCCCACATTGATTGACACATTAATAAATAAAAAACCAAAGAAAAATGTAATAAAAAATCCTGTTAGTAAAACGGTGAAAGAGTACGTGTCAGTAGAATTCGGTGAAAACATCCCCTTGAACATAAAAAACGAATTAACAAAACACGGAAAAACAATAGCCTTTAAAACCTCCAACAAGCTGCAAACCCGCCTGAACCCTAAAAAACCTAATAAAGATATAGGTGAGAAGACTGGAGTGTACAAGATCGAATGTGATAGCTGTAATAAATTTTACATTGGACAAACTGGGAGACCTTTCGCCAAAAGGTTTAAAGAACATCTTCCTAAAAAGGTACAGGTCCAAAAGTCAAATTTTGCCGAACATCTTGTAAACAGTAATCACAGCTACACAGATCTGGCAAGCAATTTAAAAGCATTGCACATATGCCAAAAAGGACGTGTGATGACTGCATTAGAACAGTTCGAAATATACAAGGCAGCAAAATCTAGCCCAGACGACCTGCTTAATGATAAGAACACGCTCCAGCCCAATCTACTTTTCGACACTTATATCAAGCACAACCAAACAGCTGATGCATTATCTAGCACCGACGCCAGGAGAGGACAAAGGTCACAAGACAACGGATGAGCTACCTCAGTCAAGACTCGACACGCATCCGCGGCGCCGCTAGTAATAATTGTTCCGATCTTTATTGTAGGCCTACGCGCTGTAAGTGTCATGTACGTGTTTTCGTGTCCGTGTGTTCCGTGTGTTATGTGTTTTGTATATTTTTTAAAAACTTTGACGCACCAATAGATGGGAAGCAAGTTCTTACTTGAGGATCTGAAGATGGCTGTAAGCCGAAACGCGTAATCCATAAAGGATTTCCAAGGATCAATCTGGCGGACCATAAGGTAATTTAACCTAGTTTAGAGTCTAATTTTGATCCGGAAACAAAAAACCAAAAAACATGATGACAGTTTATGTTGGTGACAGTTTACACGGCCCCGCAAGTGAGGGGTTAACTGGCGTTATACGTGGCAATGTGACTCTAGTCAGTTGTTATTGTGCAGGTTGGCCACACTGGAGATGACAGTTTATGTTAACAGTTTACACGGCCCCGCATGAGAGGGGTCAAATGGCGTTATACGTGGCAATGTGACTCTAGTCAGTTGTTATTGTGCAGGTTGGCCACACTGCAGGTGACAGTTTATGTTAACAGTTTACACGGCCCCGCATGTGAGGGGTCAACTGGCGTTATACGTGGCAATGTTACTGTAGTCAGTTGTTATTGTGCAGGTTGGCCACAATGCAGGTGACAGTTTATGTTGACAGTTTACACGGCCCCGCAAGTGAGGGGTTAACTGGCGTTATACGTTGCAATGTGACTCTAGTCAGTTGTTATTGTGCAGGTTGGCCACACTGCAGGTGACAGTTTATGTTAACAGTTTACACGGCCCCGCATGTGAGGGGTCAACTGGCGTTATACGTGGCAATGTGACTCTAGTCAGTTGTTATTGTGCAGGTTGGCCACACTGCAGGTGACAGTTTATGTTAACAGTTTACACGGGCCCGCATGTGAGGGGTCAACTGGCGTTATACGTGGCAATGTGACTGTAGTCAATTGTTTTTGTGCAGGTTGGCCACACTGCAGGTGACAGTTTATGTTAACAGTTTACACGGCCCCGCATGTGAGGGGTCAACTGGCGTTATACGTGGCAATGTGACTCTAGTCAGTTGTTATTGTGCAGGTTGGCCACACTGCAGATGACAGTTTATGTTAACAGTTTACACGGCCCCGCATGTGAGGGGTCAACTGGCGTTATACGTGGCAATGTGACTCTAGTCAGTTGTTATTGTGCAGGTTGGCCACACTGCAGGTGACAGTTTATGTTAACAGTTTACACGGCCCCGCATGTGAGGGGTCAACTGGCGTTATACGTGGCAATGTGACTGTAGTCAGTTGTTATTGTGCAGGTTGGCCACAATGCAGGTGACAGTTTATGTTGACAGTTTACACGGCCCCGCAAGTGAGGGGTTAACTGGCGTTATACGTGGCAATGTGACTCTAGTCAGTTGTTATTGTGCAGGTTGGCCACACTGCAGGTGACAGTTTATGTTAACAGTTTACACGGCCCCGCATGTGAGGGGTCAACTGGCGTTATACGTGGCAATGTGACTCTAGTCAGTTGTTATTGTGCAGGTTGGCCACACTGCAGGTGACAGTTTATGTTAACAGTTTACACGGCCCCGCATGTGAGGGGTCAACTGGCGTTATACGTGGCAATGTGACTCTAGTCAGTTGTTATTGTGCAGGTTGGCCACACTGTAGGCAACAGTTTATGTTAACAGTTTACACGGAACCGCATGCGAGGGGTCAACTGGCGTTATACGTGGCAATGTGACTCTAGTCAGTTGTTATTGTGCAGGTTGGCCACACTGCAGGTGACAGTTTATGTTAACAGTTTACACGGCCCCGCATGTGAGGGGTCAACTGGCGTTATATGTGGCAATGTGACTCTAGTCAGTTGTTATTGTGCAGGTTGGCCACACTGCAGGTGACAGTTTATGTTAACAGTTTACACGGCCCCGCATGTGAGGGGTCAACTGGGGAAGCAAACAACCAAAAAACATGAAGTTATCAGCTAGCCAAGCACAATTTGTTTTCAAGTACAAGAACTTGAGATTAAGAGTTTTGAAAACTGTACAGAACATTAAGTTTAATACGGAATGCCTGAAAAACAATGTGATCCCTAATTATATTTCCATCAAAATAAAAAACAATTCAATAGCAGTTAGGAAAGCAAAAACAATGGCAGAACAATATTGGTTAAAAAACGAAATAAAACAACAGTACAGAAAGAAGTCCATGTTAAACAAACTTTTACTCAAATCTCACATCGACATGCTCAACAATATTCATCCCGCTCAGTTAAGTGATGTTATTAGAACTAACGAATCCCTTATAAATAAAGAAATGCAGGCCAAAAAGAAAACCTTAAAGAAAAAACTCAATGTTTTACTCAACCATATTCATGATTTTGACATTAATAAAATCACACACAAATTCTATCCCAGAACAATAAACTTGACAAACACTTTATTTGATCAAGATGAAATGAATTTACTAAACAAAGGTTTAAAATATAACCTCCCACAAAGAGGTAAACATGGTTTATTCAATGAAATTATTCATGCAGACGCAGCCATACAAACTTTGAAAGAAACCAACGACCAGAATACAGCTAGAGTCATCATCAACAACAAAGTCAAACAAATAATAAAAAATCCCAAGTAATTAAAATACAGCAACCTTTATAAGAAAGAAAATAAAACTTTGAAAGGGATTCAAGATAAAATTAATAAAGATAATCTCATCATCACGAAAGGTGACAAAGGAAATACTCTTGTCATAATGAATCTTGATGATTATAACAATAAAGTAAAAGAATTTATTAACAGTAATAAAATTGATAAGCTCCCACGTGACCCAACCCCTGTATACACCAAAGATATCAATAAGGCAGTATCTAACAGTAAGCATATATTAAATGATAGAGATATCAGATACATCAAACCTATTAATCCACATGCCCCTCCACTGAAAGGCCTACCAAAACTACATAAAGATGGACAACCTATGAGACCCCTCGTGAATTACATGCCAGCACCGGCATACAAGCTAGCCAAAAAACTTGAAAGAATAATCAAAACCAACGTCACTCTGGAAAACAGCCGCAGCCTAAAAAACAGTATGGAATTAATAGATAACATTAAACAAATTCGTCTTAAACCAAGTTACACATTAGCCTCTTTAGATATATCGAATTTATATACGAATGTATCAGTACAGGAAACATTGAACATTTTACAAGAAAATTTGAAAAATCAGTCCTCACTTAATGATAGTGAAATTAACGAGTTAATGTTTTTGCTACAGACAGTATTAAAACAAAACTATTTTTGTTTCAATGGTGATTTCTATATACAAAGAGAAGGCCTAGCCATGGGATCACCTCTTTCAGGAATCTTAGCAGAGGTGTTTTTGAACAACATTGAAAATAATAAACTTTGGACCAACAACAACCATTACAGAAATAAGATTATTTGCTATTTTAGATACGTGGATGATATTTTAGTGATATATGACGGAAACAAGAGGCAAATGAAATTATTAAGTAACTATATGAACTCAATCCACCCACAATTAAAGTTCACAACCGAATTAGAAAACAATAGTAAACTTAATTTCTTGGACCTAACACTCACAAAAAATGGTGAGCTTATCTCTTTCAATATCTTTAGAAAACCAACAGCCACTGATTCCACAATACATGCCACCTCTCACCATCCGTATTCACATAAAATCGCAGCTTACAACAGTTTCACACATAGATTGCTATCTGTACCGCTTTCCCCAGAAGATTACGAAACTGAGAAAAATATTTTGAAGTATATAGCTGTAGTTAACGGATTCAGTCCCACATTGATTGACACATTAATAAATAAAAAACCAAAGAAAAATGTAATAAAAAATCCTGTTAGTAAAACGGTGAAAGAGTACGTGTCAGTAGAATTCGGTGAAAACATCCCCTTGAACATAAAAAACGAATTAACAAAACACGGAAAAACAATAGCCTTTAAAACCTCCAACAAGCTGCAAACCCGCCTGAACCCTAAAAAAACCTAATAAAGATATAGGTGAGAAGACTGGAGTGTACAAGATCGAATGTGATAGCTGTAATAAATTTTACATTGGACAAACTGGGAGACCTTTCGCCAAAAGGTTTAAAGAACATCTTCCTAAAAAGGTACAGGTCCAAAAGTCAAATTTTGCCGAACATCTTGTAAACAGTAATCACAGCTACACAGATCTGGCAAGCAATTTAAAAGCATTGCACATATGCCAAAAAGGACGTGTGATGACTGCATTAGAACAGTTCGAAATATACAAGGCAGCAAAATCTAGCCCAGACGACCTGCTTAATGATAAGAACACGCTCCAGCCCAATCTACTTTTCGACACTTATATCAAGCACAACCAAACAGCTGATGCATTATCTAGCACCGACGCCAGGAGAGGACAAAGGTCACAAGACAACGGATGAGCTACCTCAGTCAAGACTCGACACGCATCCGCGGCGCCGCTAGTAATAATTGTTCCGATCTTTATTGTAGGCCTACGCGCTGTAAGTGTCATGTACGTGTTTTCGTGTCCGTGTGTTCCGTGTGTTATGTGTTTTGTATATTTTTTAAAAACTTTGACGCACCAATAGATGGGAAGCAAGTTCTTACTTGAGGATCTGAAGATGGCTGTAAGCCGAAACGCGTAATCCATAAAGGATTTCCAAGGATCAATCTGGCGGACCATAAGGTAATTTAACCTAGTTTAGAGTCTAATTTTGATCCGGAAACAAAAAACCAAAAAACATGATGACAGTTTATGTTGGTGACAGTTTACACGGCCCCGCAAGTGAGGGGTTAACTGGCGTTATACGTGGCAATGTGACTCTAGTCAGTTGTTATTGTGCAGGTTGGCCACACTGGAGATGACAGTTTATGTTAACAGTTTACACGGCCCCGCATGAGAGGGGTCAAATGGCGTTATACGTGGCAATGTGACTCTAGTCAGTTGTTATTGTGCAGGTTGGCCACACTGCAGGTGACAGTTTATGTTAACAGTTTACACGGCCCCGCATGTGAGGGGTCAACTGGCGTTATACGTGGCAATGTTACTGTAGTCAGTTGTTATTGTGCAGGTTGGCCACAATGCAGGTGACAGTTTATGTTGACAGTTTACACGGCCCCGCAAGTGAGGGGTTAACTGGCGTTATACGTTGCAATGTGACTCTAGTCAGTTGTTATTGTGCAGGTTGGCCACACTGCAGGTGACAGTTTATGTTAACAGTTTACACGGCCCCGCATGTGAGGGGTCAACTGGCGTTATACGTGGCAATGTGACTCTAGTCAGTTGTTATTGTGCAGGTTGGCCACACTGCAGGTGACAGTTTATGTTAACAGTTTACACGGGCCCGCATGTGAGGGGTCAACTGGCGTTATACGTGGCAATGTGACTGTAGTCAATTGTTTTTGTGCAGGTTGGCCACACTGCAGGTGACAGTTTATGTTAACAGTTTACACGGCCCCGCATGTGAGGGGTCAACTGGCGTTATACGTGGCAATGTGACTCTAGTCAGTTGTTATTGTGCAGGTTGGCCACACTGCAGATGACAGTTTATGTTAACAGTTTACACGGCCCCGCATGTGAGGGGTCAACTGGCGTTATACGTGGCAATGTGACTCTAGTCAGTTGTTATTGTGCAGGTTGGCCACACTGCAGGTGACAGTTTATGTTAACAGTTTACACGGCCCCGCATGTGAGGGGTCAACTGGCGTTATACGTGGCAATGTGACTCTAGTCAGTTGTTATTGTGCAGGTTGGCCACACTGCAGGTGACAGTTTATGTTAACAGTTTACACGGCCCCGCATGTGAGGGGTCAACTGGCGTTATACGTGGCAATGTGACTCTAGTCAGTTGTTATTGTGCAGGTTGGCCACACTGCAGGTGACAGTTTATGTTAACAGTTTACATGGAACCGCATGCGAGGGGTCAACTGGCGTTATACGTGGCAATGTGACTCTAGTCAGTTGTTATTGTGCAGGTTGGCCACACTGCAGGTGACAGTTTATGTTAACAGTTTACACGGCCCCGCATGTGAGGGGTCAACTGGCGTTATACGTGGCAATGTGACTCTAGTCAGTTGTTATTGTGCAGGTTGGCCACACTGCAGGTGACAGTTTATGTTAACAGTTTACACGGCCCCGCATGTGAGGGGTCAACTGGCGTTATACGTGGCAATGTGACTCTAGTCAGTTGTTATTGTGCAGGTTGGCCACACTGCAGGTGACAGTTTATGTTAACAGTTTACACGGCCCCGCATGTGAGGGGTCAACTGGGGAAGCAAACAACCAAAAAACATGAAGTTATCAGCTAGCCAAGCACAATTTGTTTTCAAGTACAAGAACTTGAGATTAAGAGTTTTGAAAACTGTACAGAACATTAAGTTTAATACGGAATGCCTGAAAAACAATGTGATCCCTAATTATATTTCCATCAAAATAAAAAACAATTCAATAGCAGCTAGGAAAGCAAAAACAATGGCAGAACAATATTGGTTAAAAAACGAAATAAAACAACAGTACAGAAAGAAGTCCATGTTAAACAAACTTTTACTCAAATCTCACATCGACATGCTCAACAATATTCATCCCGCTCAGTTAAGTGATGTTATTAGAACTAACGAATCCCTTATAAATAAAGAAATGCAGGCCAAAAAGAAAACCTTAAAGAAAAAACTCAATGTTTTACTCAACCATATTCATGATTTTGACATTAATAAAATCACACACAAATTCTATCCCAGAACAATAAACTTGACAAACACTTTATTTGATCAAGATGAAATGAATTTACTAAACAAAGGTTTAAAATATAACCTCCCACAAAGAGGTAAACATGGTTTATTCAATGAAATTATTCATGCAGACGCAGCCATACAAACTTTGAAAGAAACCAACGACCAGAATACAGCAGAGTCATCATCAACAACAAAGTCAAACAAATAATAAAAAATCCCAAGTAATTAAAATACAGCAACCTTTATAAGAAAGAAAATAAAACTTTGAAAGGGATTCAAGATAAAATTAATAAAGATAATCTCATCATCACGAAAGGTGACAAAGGAAATACTCTTGTCATAATGAATCTTGATGATTATAACAATAAAGTAAAAGAATTTATTAACAGTAATAAAATTGATAAGCTCCCACGTGACCCAACCCCTGTATACACCAAAGATATCAATAAGGCAGTATCTAACAGTAAGCATATATTAAATGATAGAGATATCAGATACATCAAACCTATTAATCCACATGCCCCTCCACTGAAAGGCCTACCAAAACTACATAAAGATGGACAACCTATGAGACCCCTCGTGAATTACATGCCAGCACCGGCATACAAGCTAGCCAAAAAACTTGAAAGAATAATCAAAACCAACGTCACTCTGGAAAACAGCCGCAGCCTAAAAAACAGTATGGAATTAATAGATAACATTAAACAAATTCGTCTTAAACCAAGTTACACATTAGCCTCTTTAGATATATCGAATTTATATACGAATGTATCAGTACAGGAAACATTGAACATTTTACAAGAAAATTTGAAAAATCAGTCCTCACTTAATGATAGTGAAATTAACGAGTTAATGTTTTTGCTACAGACAGTATTAAAACAAAACTATTTTTGTTTCAATGGTGATTTCTATATACAAAGAGAAGGCCTAGCCATGGGATCACCTCTTTCAGGAATCTTAGCAGAGGTGTTTTTGAACAACATTGAAAATAATAAACTTTGGACCAACAACAACCATTACAGAAATAAGATTATTTGCTATTTTAGATACGTGGATGATATTTTAGTGATATATGACGGAAACAAGAGGCAAATGAAATTATTAAGTAACTATATGAACTCAATCCACCCACAATTAAAGTTCACAACCGAATTAGAAAACAATAGTAAACTTAATTTCTTGGACCTAACACTCACAAAAAATGGTGAGCTTATCTCTTTCAATATCTTTAGAAAACCAACAGCCACTGATTCCACAATACATGCCACCTCTCACCATCCGTATTCACATAAAATCGCAGCTTACAACAGTTTCACACATAGATTGCTATCTGTACCGCTTTCCCCAGAAGATTACGAAACTGAGAAAAATATTTTGAAGTATATAGCTGTAGTTAACGGATTCAGTCCCACATTGATTGACACATTAATAAATAAAAAACTAAAGAAAAATGTAATAAAAAATCCTGTTAGTAAAACGGTGAAAGAGTACGTGTCAGTAGAATTCGGTGAAAACATCCCCTTGAACATAAAAAACGAATTAACAAAACACGGAAAAACAATAGCCTTTAAAACCTCCAACAAGCTGCAAACCCGCCTGAACCCTAAAAAACCTAATAAAGATATAGGTGAGAAGACTGGAGTGTACAAGATCAATTGTGATAGCTGTAATAAATTTTACATTGGACAAACTGGGAGACCTTTCGCCAAAAGGTTTAAAGAACATCTTCCTAAAAAGGTACAGGTCCAAAAGTCAAATTTTGCCGAACATCTTGTAAACAGTAATCACAGCTACACAGATCTGGCAAGCAATTTAAAAGCATTGCACATATGCCAAAAAGGACGTGTGATGACTGCATTAGAACAGTTCGAAATATACAAGGCAGCAAAATCTAGCCCAGACGACCTGCTTAATGATAAGAACACGCTCCAGCCCAATCTACTTTTCGACACTTATATCAAGCACAACCAAACAGCTGATGCATTATCTAGCACCGACGCCAGGAGAGGACAAAGGTCACAAGACAACGGATGAGCTACCTCAGTCAAGACTCGACACGCATCCGCGGCGCCGCTAGTAATAATTGTTCCGATCTTTATTGTAGGCCTACGCGCTGTAAGTGTCATGTACGTGTTTTCGTGTCCGTGTGTTCCGTGTGTTATGTGTTTTGTATATTTTTTAAAAACTTTGACGCACCAATAGATGGGAAGCAAGTTCTTACTTGAGGATCTGAAGATGGCTGTAAGCCGAAACGCGTAATCCATAAAGGATTTCCAAGGATCAATCTGGCGGACCATAAGGTAATTTAACCGAGTTTAGAGTCTAATTTTGATCCGGAAACAAAAAACCAAAAAACATGATGACAGTTTATGTTGGTGACAGTTTACACGGCCCCGCAAGTGAGGGGTTAACTGGCGTTATACGTGGCAATGTGACTCTAGTCAGTTGTTATTGTGCAGGTTGGCCACACTGGAGATGACAGTTTATGTTAACAGTTTACACGGCCCCGCATGAGAGGGGTCAAATGGCGTTATACGTGGCAATGTGACTCTAGTCAGTTGTTATTGTGCAGGTTGGCCACACTGCAGGTGACAGTTTATGTTAACAGTTTACACGGCCCCGCATGTGAGGGGTCAACTGGCGTTATACGTGGCAATGTGACTGTAGTCAGTTGTTATTGTGCAGGTTGGCCACAATGCAGGTGACAGTTTATGTTGACAGTTTACACGGCCCCGCAAGTGAGGGGTTAACTGGCGTTATACGTTGCAATGTGAATCTAGTCAGTTGTTATTGTGCAGGTTGGCCACACTGCAGGTGACAGTTTATGTTAACAGTTTACACGGCCCCGCATGTGAGGGGTCAACTGGCGTTATACGTGGCAATGTGACTCTAGTCAGTTGTTATTGTGCAGGTTGGCCACACTGCAGGTGACAGTTTATGTTAACAGTTTACACGGGCCCGCATGTGAGGGGTCAACTGGCGTTATACGTGGCAATGTGACTGTAGTCAATTGTTATTGTGCAGGTTGGCCACACTGCAGGTGACAGTTTATGTTAACAGTTTACACGGCCCCGCATGTGAGGGGTCAACTGGCGTTATACGTGGCAATGTGACTCTAGTCAGTTGTTATTGTGCAGGTTGGCCACACTGCAGGTGACAGTTTATGTTAACAGTTTACACGGCCCCGCATGTGAGGGGTCAACTGGCGTTATACGTGGCAATGTGACTCTAGTCAGTTGTTATTGTGCAGGTTGGCCACACTGCAGATGACAGTTTATGTTAACAGTTTACACGGCCCCGCATGTGAGGGGTCAACTGGCGTTATACGTGGCAATGTGACTCTAGTCAGTTGTTATTGTGCAGGTTGGCCACACTGCAGGTGACAGTTTATGTTAACAGTTTACACGGCCCCGCATGTGAGGGGTCAACTGGCGTTATACGTGGCAATGTGACTCTAGTCAGTTGTTATTGTGCAGGTTGGCCACACTGCAGGTGACAGTTTATGTTAACAGTTTACACGGCCCCGCATGTGAGGGGTCAATTGGCGTTATACGTGGCAATGTGACTCTAGTCAGTTGTTATTGTGCAGGTTGGCCACACTGCAGGTGACAGTTTATGTTAACAGTTTACACGGAACCGCATGCGAGGGGTCAACTGGCGTTATACGTGGCAATGTGACTCTAGTCAGTTGTTATTGTGCAGGTTGGCCACACTGCAGGTGACAGTTTATGTTAACAGTTTACACGGCCCCGCATGTGAGGGGTCAACTGGCGTTATACGTGGCAATGTGACTCTAGTCAGTTGTTATTGTGCAGGTTGGCCACACTGCAGGTGACAGTTTATGTTAACAGTTTACACGGCCCCGCATGTGAGGGGTCAACTGGCGTTATACGTGGCAATGTGACTCTAGTAAGTTGTTATTGTGCAGGTTGGCCACACTGCAGGTGACAGTTTATGTTAACAGTTTACACGGCCCCGCATGTGAGGGGTCAACTGGGGAAGCAAACAACCAAAAAACATGAAGTTATCAGCTAGCCAAGCACAATTTGTTTTCAAGTACAAGAACTTGAGATTAAGAGTTTTGAAAACTGTACAGAACATTAAGTTTAATACGGAATGCCTGAAAAACAATGTGATCCCTAATTATATTTCCATCAAAATAAAAAACAATTCAATAGCAGCTAGGAAAGCAAAAACAATGGCAGAACAATATTGGTTAAAAAACGAAATAAAACAACAGTACAGAAAGAAGTCCATGTTAAACAAACTTTTACTCAAATCTCACATCGACATGCTCAACAATATTCATCCCGCTCAGTTAAGTGATGTTATTAGAACTAACGAATCCCTTATAAATAAAGAAATGCAGGCCAAAAAGAAAACCTTAAAGAAAAAACTCAATGTTTTACTCAACCAAATTCATGATTTTGACATTAATAAAATCACACACAAATTCTATCCCAGAACAATAAACTTGACAAACACTTTATTTGATCAAGATGAAATGAATTTACTAAACAAAGGTTTAAAATATAACCTCCCACAAAGAGGTAAACATGGTTTATTCAATGAAATTATTCATGCAGACGCAGCCATACAAACTTTGAAAGAAACCAACGACCAGAATACAGCAGAGTCATCATCAACAACAAAGTCAAACAAATAATAAAAAATCCCAAGTAATTAAAATACAGCAACCTTTATAAGAAAGAAAATAAAACTTTGAAAGGGATTCAAGATAAAATTAATAAAGATAATCTCATCATCACGAAAGGTGACAAAGGAAATACTCTTGTCATAATGAATCTTGATGATTATAACAATAAAGTAAAAGAATTTATTAACAGTAATAAAATTGATAAGCTCCCACGTGACCCAACCCCTGTATACACCAAAGATATCAATAAGGCAGTATCTAACAGTAAGCATATATTAAATGACAGAGATATCAGATACATCAAACCTATTAATCCACATGCCCCTCCACTGAAAGGCCTACCAAAACTACATAAAGATGGACAACCTATGAGACCCCTCGTGAATTACATGCCAGCACCGGCATACAAGCTAGCCAAAAAACTTGAAAGAATAATCAAAACCAACGTCACTCTGGAAAACAGCCGCAGCCTAAAAAACAGTATGGAATTAATAGATAACATTAAACAAATTCGTCTTAAACCAAGTTACACATTAGCCTCTTTAGATATATCGAATTTATATACGAATGTATCAGTACAGGAAACATTGAACATTTTACAAGAAAATTTGAAAAATCAGTCCTCACTTATGATAATGAAATTAACGAGTTAATGTTTTTGCTACAGACAGTATTAAAACAAAACTATTTTTGTTTCAATGGTGATTTCTATATACAAAGAGAAGGCCTAGCCATGGGATCACCTCTTTCAGGAATCTTAGCAGAGGTGTTTTTGAACAACATTGAAAATAATAAACTTTGGACCAACAACAACCATTACAGAAATAAGATTATTTGCTATTTTAGATACGTGGATGATATTTTAGTGATATATGACGGAAACAAGAGGCAAATGAAATTATTAAGTAACTATATGAACTCAATCCACCCACAATTAAAGTTCACAACCGAATTAGAAAACAATAGTAAACTTAATTTCTTGGACCTAACACTCACAAAAAATGGTAAGCTTATCTCTTTCAATATCTTTAGAAAACCAACAGCCACTGATTCCACAATACATGCCACCTCTCACCATCCGTATTCACATAAAATCGCAGCTTACAACAGTTTCACACATAGATTGTTATCTGTACCGCTTTCCCCAGAAGATTACGAAACTGAGAAAAATATTTTGAAGTATATAGCTGTAGTTAACGGATTCAGTCCCACATTGATTGACACATTAATAAATAAAAAACTAAAGAAAAATGTAATAAAAAATCCTGTTAGTAAAACGGTGAAAGAGTACGTGTCAGTAGAATTCGGTGAAAACATCCCCTTAAACATAAAAAACGAATTAACAAAACACGGAAAAACAATAGCCTTTAAAACCTCCAACAAGCTGCAAACCCGCCTGAACCCTAAAAAACCTAATAAAGATATAGGTGAGAAGACTGGAGTGTACAAGATCGAATGTGATAGCTGTAATAAATTTTACATTGGACAAACTGGGAGACCTTTCGCCAAAAGGTTTAAAGAACATCTTCCTAAAAAGGTACAGGTCCAAAAGTCAAATTTTGCCGAACATCTTGTAAACAGTAATCACAGCTACACAGATCTGGCAAGCAATTTAAAAGCATTGCACATATGCCAAAAAGGACGTGTGATGACTGCATTAGAACAGTTCGAAATATACAAGGCAGCAAAATCTAGCCCAGACGACCTGCTTAATGATAAGAACACGCTCCAGCCCAATCTACTTTTCGACACTTATATCAAGCACAACCAAACAGCTGATGCATTATCTAGCACCGACGCCAGGAGAGGACAAAGGTCACAAGACAACGGATGAGCTACCTCAGTCGAGACTCGACACGCATCCGCGGCGCCGCTAGTAATAATTGTTCCGATCTTTATTGTAGGCCTACGCGCTGTAAGTGTCATGTACGTGTTTTCGTGTCCGTGTGTTCCGTGTGTTATGTGTTTTGTATATTTTTTAAAAACTTTGACGCACCAATAGATGGGAAGCAAGTTCTTACTTGAGGATCTGAAGATGGCTGTAAGCCGAAACGCGTAATCCATAAAGGATTTCCAAGGATCAATCTGGCGGACCATAAGGTAATTTAACCTAGTTTAGAGTCTAATTTTGATCCGGAAACAAAAAAAAAAAAAACATGATGACAGTTTATGTTGGTGACAGTTTACACGGCCCCGCAAGTGAGGGGTTAACTGGCGTTATACGTGGCAATGTGACTCTAGTCAGTTGTTATTGTGCAGGTTGGCCACACTGCAGGTGACAGTTTATGTTAACAGTTTACACGGCCCCGCATGTGAGGGGTCAACTGGCGTTATACGTGGCAATGTGACTCTAGTCAGTTGTTATTGTGCAGGTTGGCCACACTGCAGGTGACAGTTTATGTTAACAGTTTACACGGGCCCGCATGTGAGGGGTCAACTGGCGTTATACGTGGCAATGTGACTGTAGTCAGTTGTTATTGTGCAGGTTGGCCACACTGCAGGTGACAGTTTATGTTAATAGTTTACACGGCCCCGCATGTGAGGGGTCAACTGGCGTTATACGTGGCAATGTGGCTCTAGTCAGTTGTTATTGTGCAGGTTGGCCACACTGCAGGTGACAGTTTATGTTAATAGTTTACATGGCCCCGCATGTGAGTGGTCAACTGGCGTTATACGTGGCAATGTGACTCTAGTCAGTTGTTAATGTGCTAGTTGGCCACAGAAAGGAGGAAGCAGAAGCAAGCGGAGGCAGCTTCGAAAAGTGCGTCGAGGGTGGAGCGGACGCTTGTCTCAAACCCGGTTGGGGAGGCCTCTGGCAAGTCTGTCAGAAAGCCTAAACAACCCAGGCCTAAGAAGCCCAGGACGGAGGCAATCTTGATCAAGCCCTTAGGGGGGCGATCTTTTGCCGATGTTCTGGGTCAGATTAGATCGCAGGCCAAACCGGGAGAGACCGACTCCGTTATCAAGTCTATTCGGCGAACCCAGAACTGGGATGTCCTCCTCGAACTGGGGAAGTCGAGTGACAAGATCGGTTTTGCCGCTTCCCTCAAGACTGCACTTGGGGACAAAGGCTCCATCAAGGCCCTAGAACCGAAGTGTTCGGTCGAGATTCGGGACCTTGATGCCCTCTCCACCGAAGATGAGGTGACCCGTGCGATCCAGGTGGCACTCCCGGAGATACCGGCTGACGGAGTGAGGGTATGGCTGACAAAGCCAAACCGAAGTCAACTCCGGATGGCTGTCGCTGAGATGGGCGAAAAGCACGCTAATAAGCTGCTTAACCTTCAGCACCTTAGAGTCGGTTGGGTCAGTTGCAGGCTCAAACGGAGGGTGGTAGTTTCGAGATGCTTCCGCTGTCTCGGTTTCGGCCACTCCTCCCGAAACTGTAAAGGGCCCGACAGGAGTGCCAACTGCTTCCAGTGTGGAAGCCAGGGCCACAAACGCAAGGAATGTTCCTCGAGCCCCTCCTGCTTCCTCTGCAAGGATTCAGGCTCCAGTGCCCTCGGTCACTTACCCGGGTCTTGTCAATGCGGTGCCTTCAGAGCCGCACTTGAAGAGGCAAAAGGCAGCGGACGGTAATTCGCATCCTCCAGGCCAACCTTCACAGATTATGGGGAGCTGATAACCTTCTAGATCAGCTCGCCCGAGAACTTGGTGCTGACGCGCTCCTTATCAGCGAACAGTATCGGGCCAGAGACCCAAACATTTGGATCTCCGACAGCCTCGGTACTGCTGCATTTTGGGCACGTAATACGCAGGATGTCTTGGTGCGGAGTCACGGGCGCGGCCGAGGATTCGTCTGGGTTCGGTGTAGGGACGTGACTATCTTCAGTTGCTACCTCACCCCCAACGAGGCCGTTCAGGACTTCCGCGACAAGATAGATAGTCTAGAGGAGTGCGTTCTCGGCACCACCGGGCATGTCGTCATTGGTGGCGATTTCAACGCCAGGGCCGTCGAGTGGGGAATGCCTTCTACCAGCTCCCGGGGGAAATACATCCTGGATTTCATCGCCAGGGCCGGTCTTGTCGTCCTTAACCAGGGCGACACACCTACTTTTCGGCGCCCCGGGCAGAGAGGCACGATCCCCGACGTCACCTTTGCGTCTGAGTCACTCCTTCCGAGGATCTCTGGCTGGAGGGTTGTGGAGGACTACACGGGTAGCGACCACCAATACGTCGTTTTTGACCTGCATGATCAGGCAAATCGTCGAGTTTCCGCATCTCGGGAAGGGCCACGCCGGTGGAACACCAACAAACTGGACGTGGTCAAGTTCACCGAAGTCATCTCTCGGGGAGCGCAGGGGAATCCTGGTGAGGCTGGGGCCGAGGCACTAGTAACATCCACGATGGAACTGATCGTCTCGGCCTGCGACCAGTCTATGCCGCGAAGGAAACCCCGACGCGACAAACAACCCGTTTACTGGTGGACTGAAGAGATTGCGGAACTCAGAAGAACATGTTTAAGAACTAGACGAGCCGCCACAAGAGCGAGAATTCCCGCAGACAGAGTTCGTAAGTCGGAGGCCTATAAAGCTGCGAGAAAGTCTCTCCGCCAGGCGATCAACAGGAGCAAGGCGAATAGCTGGAGGAGACTTCGGTACGACGTTGACTCCGACCCGTGGGGCCTGGGTTACAAACTTGTAACACAGAAACTCGGCGCCCGCTCTCCACCTTCCATCATGGAGGGCGCCACAATGGGGAGGATCGTCGCTGCGTTGTTTCCTGAACATCCAAAGCGACCGCCGGTTGACTTCGGACGGGTAGAGGACATTCCACTCTTCACCTTCGAGGAGCTGGAAACCTCCGTTCTCTCATTGAAGAGCAACAAGGCTCCTGGCCCGGACGGGATTCCCAGTGAGGCTTTAAAGAAAGTATTTTCAATCAATGCTGACTTGTTGTTGAGAATGTACAATGCCTGTTTAGTAGAAGGGGTGTTTCCGGCTCCCTGGAAAACAGCCAGGCTTGTACTGATCAGCAAGGGCAAAGGTGATCCCGAGCTGCCGTCGTCCCACAGGCCTCTCTGCATGTTGGACACGGCTGGGAAGCTGTTCGAGAAGCTGATCCGTTCCCGCCTGACTTCTGCCGTGGAAGCTGCCGGGGACTTATGCCCCCGTCAGTACGGCTTCAGAAAGGGACGGTCAACGATCGACGCTGTCACCGAAGTTCAGAGAGCTGTGAAGAGAGCCGAGAGCCACAACCATTTCTCCCGCCGAGTAGTGCTTCTTGTTACGCTTGATGTCAAGAATGCCTTCAACTCGGCGAGGTGGGTCGATATGTTGGATGCGCTTCGAAACACCTTTCGTATTCCTGCATGTCTGTTGCGGCTCATCGAGGATTATCTACGCTCTCGAAGCCTGATTTATGACACGAGGGACGGAACGCGGACGATGGAAGTCACTTCTGGTGCCGCACAAGGTTCAATACTCGGCCCGGATCTCTGGAACGTTGCCTATGACAGCCTCCTGAGGTCCGAGATGCCTGAGGAAACCACTTTGGTTGGGTACGCCGATGACGTCGCAGCTCTCATAGCTGCACGCAACGTTGAGCTGGCCCAACTAAAGTTGAACCGAGTCATGCGTGTGGTCAACACCTGGATGTCAGATCACGGTCTCTCGCTTGCTCTCAGTAAGACGGAGATTGTGATCCTCACGAAGAAGAGGATCGACACCGTCGTGCCACTCCGAGTGGGAAGGGAGGTGGTCACAACAACTCGTGCCGCCAAATACCTTGGGGTTATGGTGGACACCAAGTTAAGCTGGAGGGATCAGATCTTCCGTACGGCGGACAAGGCCGCTAAGGTAGTCACTTACCTTAGTAGGCTGATGGCCAATGTCGGGGGTCCCCGATCCAGCAGAAGACGTCTGTTGATGTCCGCGGTCCAGTCCGTGCTCCTTTACGGGGCAGAGGTGTGGGCAGGCGCTCTAGATAAGGAGTGCTACAGGTTGCGACTCGCCCGGGTTCAGCGTCAAGCTGCGCTTCGGGTGTGTTCCGCCTACCGGACAGTGTACGAGCCTGCTGTCCTGGTGGTCGCCGGAGTCATCCCTGTCAAGCTCTTGGCAGGGGAGAGGAAAGCGATTTATCAGAGACAAGGCGAGATCGGCAAGGACACGGCAAGAACAGAAGAGCGCCCACGAACCTTCCAGCAGTGGCAACACAGCTGGGAGCACGACACCCGATGACGATGGACTGCGCGACTCATCGAGCAGGTCCAACCATGGGTAGAAAGGCGGTATGGCGAGGTGGACTACTTCCTCACGCAGTTCCTGACAGGTCACGGCTATTTCAAGTCGTACCTGAACCGGATTGGCAAGACCGGTTCACCGGATTGCATCTACTGCCCGGGCGTTCCCGATGACGCGGAACACACCTTCTTCCGCTGTTCGCGATGGGAAAAGCCCCGCCTGGAGGCCACAAGAAAACTCGGTGTTTTTTCGGTGGACACGGTCTGCCAAAAGATTATGGAGGATGAGGGCAACTGGGATTGTTTGTCACAGTTCGTCCGGGGCATCCTCCTGGAAAAGAAAACCGATCTGGACCGCGAAGTGGCCCAGATCCCTTGATCGAGCGGCTGGATAAGGAGCGAGCCCCACGGGCGTAAGCCAAATTTAGGCCTAACCTGACGTAATGTGACAAACAGTTCCAGGTTAGATTCCTAAAGAGTAGAGGAGGTTTTTTAGTGGGTAAACCCGTTTTTAGGGGAGCCCCACACTACACGCTGGCTACCTGTGTGCGTAATGCATTTTTCCGCCTCTCCCTCAAAAAAAAAAAAAAAAAAAAATGTTGGCCACACTGCAGGTGACAGTTTATGTTAACAGTTTACACGGCCCCGCATGTGAGGGGTCAACTGGCGTTATACGTGGCAATGTGACTCTAGTCAGTTGTTATTGTGCAGGTTGGCCACACTGCAGGTGACAGTTTATGTTAACAGTTTACACGGCCCCGCATGTGAGGGGTCAACTGGCGTTATACGTGGCAATGTGACTCTAGTCAGTTGTTATTGTGCAGGTTGGCCACACTGCAGGTGACAGTTTATGTTAACGGTTTATACAGCCCCGCATGTGAGGGGTCAACTGGCGTTATACGTGGCAATGTGACTCTAGTCAGTTGTTATTGTGCAGGTTGGCCACACTGCAGGTGACAGTTTATGTTAACAGTTTACACGGCCCCGGATGTGAGGGGTCAACTGGCGTTATACGTGGCAATGTGACTGTAGTCAGTTGTTATTGTGCAGGTTGGCCACAATGCAGGTGACAGTTTATGTTGACAGTTTACACGGCCCCGTATGTGAGGGGTCAACTGGAGTTATACGTGGCAATGTGACTGTAGTCAGTTGTTATTGTGCAGGTTGGCCACACTGCAGGCAACAGTTTATATTGACACTTTACACGGCCCCGCATGTGAGGGGTCAACTGGCGTTATACGTGGCAATGTGACTCTAGTCAGTTGTTATTGTGCAGGTTGGCCACAGTGCAGGCAACAGTTTATGTTGACAGTTTACACGGCCCCGCATGTGAGGGGTCAACTGGCGTTATACGTGGCAATGTGACTGTAGTCAGTTGTTATTGTGCAGGTTGGCCACACTGCAGGCAACAGTTTATGTTGACAGTTTACACGGCCCCGCATGTGAGGGGTCAACTGGCGTTATACGTGGCAATGTGACTGTAGTCAGTTGTTATTGTGCAGGTTGGCCACACTGCAGGTGACAGTTTATGTTAACAGTTTACACGGCCCCGGATGTGAGGGGTCAACTGGCGTTATACGTGGCAATGTGACTGTAGTCAGTTGTTATTGTGCAGGTTGGCCACAATGCAGGTGACAGTTTATGTTGACAGTTTACACGGCCCCGTATGTGAGGGGTCAACTGGAGTTATACGTGGCAATGTGACTGTAGTCACTTGTTATTGTGCAGGTTGGCCACACTGCAGGCAACAGTTTATGTTGACAGTTTACACGGCCCCGCATGTGAGGGGTCAACTGGCGTTATACGTGGCAATGTGACTCTAGTCAGTTGTTATTGTGCAGGTTGGCCACACTGCAGGCAACAGTTTATGTTGACAGTTTACACGGCCCCGCATGTGAGGGGGTCAACTGGCGTTATACGTGGCAATGTGACTCTAGTCAGTTGCTATTGTGCATGTTGGCCACACTGCAGGTGACAGTTTATGTTGACAGTTTACACGGCCCCGCATGTGAGGGGTCAACTGGCGTTATACGTGGCAATGTGACTCTAGTCAGTTGTTATTGTGCAGGTTGGCCACACTGCACGCAACAGTTTATGTTAACAGTTTACATGGCCTCGCATGTGAGGGGTCAACTGGTGTTGTACGTGGCAATGTGACTCTAGTCACTTGTTATTGTGCAGGTTGGCCACACTGCAGGCAACAGTTTATGTTGACAGTTTACACGGCAGCGCATGTGAGGGGTCAACTGGCGTTATACGTGGCAATGTGACTCTAGTCAGTTGTTATTGTGCAGGTTGGCCACACTGCAGGCAACAGTTTATGTTGACAGTTTACACGGCCCCGCATGTGAGGGGTCAACTGGCGTTATACGTGGCAATGTGACTGTAGTCAGTTGTTATTGTGCAGGTTGGCCACACTGCAGGCAACAGTTTATGTTGACAGTTTACACGGCCCCGCATGTGAGGGGGTCAACTGAGGCGTTATACGTGGCAATGTGACTCTAGTCAGTTGTTATTGTGCAGGTTGGCCACACTGCAGGCAACAGTTTATGTTGACAGTTTACACGGCCCCGCATGTGAGGGGTCAACTGGCGTTATACGTGGCAATGTGACTCTAGTCAGTTGTGATTGTGCAGGTTGGCCACACTGCAGGCAACAGTTTATGTTGACAGTTTACACGGCCCCGCATGTGAGGGGTCAACTGGCGTTATACGTGGCAATGTGACTCTAGTCACTTGTTATTGTGCAGGTTGGCCACACTGCAGGCGACAGTTTATGTTGACAGTTTACACGGCCCCGCATGTGAGGGGTCAACTGGCGTTATACGTGGCAATGTGACTCTAGTCAGTTGTTATTGTGCAGGTTGGCCACACTGCACGCAACAGTTTATGTTAACAGTTTACATGGCCTCGCATGTGAGGGGTCAACTGGTGTTGTACGTGGCAATGTGACTCTAGTCACTTGTTATTGTGCAGGTTGGCCACACTGCAGGCAACAGTTTATGTTGACAGTTTACACGGCCCCGCATGTGAGGGGTCAACTGGCGTTATACGTGGCAATGTGACTCTAGTCAGTTGTTATTGTGCAGGTTGGCCACACTGCAGGCAACAGTTTATGTTGACAGTTTGCACGGCCCCGCATGTGAGCGGTCAACTGGCGTTAGGCATGTCCAACAACGGAATATTGCACTAAGGTTAAAAATATATTCCTTATTAAATTATATAAAACTATATAATTCCCAGAGACCTATATGTTATCAACACTCAAAATACCTAATCGGGAAAAACCATTTAATTTAAGCCAGAAACATAAACTTGCCTCTATTCGAAATCAAGTGAACTTCATGAATTGAGTAAATACTCCTATTACACAGGTAAAGAACTGTTGTCGTCACGCCTAAAATATCAATACTTAATGAGCCACTTTTTTTAGGCCTATATTTAAAAATGCCTTTAAAAATATTTCATATTTCGCTTTCTTCAATATAACTGAATAAACTCCAAATCAAAATCATTCATGACTGTCAAATTAAAATTAATTTCCAACAAGGTATTTTGTTGACACTTTTATGAACCAGAACAATATTTGGCGGTTCATCCAATATCCTTGAGAAAGCCCTCTTACCTCCAAGGATATAAAATCTTCAGATTCAATTTCTTCTGAGACATGAAACGTTATAGTTTTCTGAGACAACTGTGTAAGACTAAGATGAATCTCCATATAAATATTTATTTTTATTTTGAGAATTAATGGAACCGGCTCCGTTTGTATATGAAAGAATCCACATAAATTTAAAAAGTAATCTCGTTTTAGCTCAGCATACATTTTTATGAAATTGGAAATTTAATTTTTTTTAAACTTGTGGTTAAACAACCATTTCGATCCATTTTAAGTCAAAATTATTACTTGCTCTATTATAGTAAGTTGCTATAACATAACCTACTAATATAAGTTGCTCTATTGTAACTTTCTTCGTGTTATATGTATTTATATACACCTTGGTGTACCAATAAACACGAAAAATTGATTTGATTGATTAAATTTATAGAGAGACAAACTAAGGTAAATTTTCTAATAAACGTTCCTATAAAAATGTGTATAGTAAAATTTCAAATCATTTTATGGCACTAATTAAATTATGCAGATTATTCAATTATAACAGACCAATTTCATGAAATAAAAAATAATAAGTAATGCGAAGCCTGTTGCAATAGCTGTCATACGTTTTGAGACATTTCACCGGTTTCAAGTAAGATGGGTTAATGAATGTACATTTTCAGTTTTTTGAGACAATAAACTTAAAACCAAAACCTCAATTCTTATAGCATACAAACTACCTATCATTTATATATTTATATATTTATTTATTGATCCATGGTGACCACAATATTTTCATCTTTTCAATTATTTATTGTTTTATTAACCATAGCCGCCACATTACAAGAGTTTAGAATACATGTAATTAGATTAGATATTAGATGTTATATGCTATAATTGTATCAAAGCAGATAATTTCATTTCAAATTACAGATATATTTTAGTTTTGTAGACTGAAATACAGAAGGGACGATTAAAATAAATTTAAAGATCTCAGTATTAAGAAAATTTTAATGAAATTAATAATTCATTTAGATTGAAAACAAACAAATGTTGTACTTGTAATACCATTGTTTTACAAATTTCATATATCAGTTAGGTACATAATCATTCAACATGCAATTAATTAAGATTTTATCAACTTACGCAAACTAAAACTTATACGAACAAACATAAAATGTTATCCAGTTGCCTTGCATTTGTTCAAGATGTAAATGTAATTATTTCAACTATACATTTAACTTGAATTCATTTCTCTTTGCGTATATTTAGGAGGGATAAGAAGGAAGACATTCTCAGCGTTGTTTCGAATGTTTGGTACAAGTGAATATTACAAGTGTTTATGACCAGTCCCAGCGCAGCATTACAGCGTACACGGTCCGGGCGTGTAGCGAGTTAACCCCACATTAACCCGCCTTAAACCTCCCTCCCTACCTACCTTCCTACATTTAACTCTCGTATAATCTTTGCTTGCCTCGAAATAACATTTTAGTAACATAAAGTCGTAACTTGTATCACATTAAGTAATAAGTAATCTAATCCAATATCCTTTAAATATATTTCTAGTATACCCCCGAGGGTAAAGAGTATCTTTTTATTGGGAGACATTATATCGTAAGAGCTAAAACCAAAGATGTAGAATAAAAAAATGATATCTTAAACAATTGCATTAGTGGTTCTCCTACTATGATAGAAAAACAATAATAGTTTATTTACAAAAATTACCATTGGTCGCATGTTTGACGGATGCTTAGTTCCCTACTTTAATTTTTTAAATGCATTCTTCACTTACTTTTCATTTACAATCTCGGTCTTTGATTACTTAGCTTCTCGATATTTTGACGGAACTTTAAATTTCCTTCACTAAATCTGGAGTTCCAGAATAGGAAGCTGAGACAGGAAATAACGTCGTGCAGCGGGCGTATGATATTTATACCCTTTTTGCTCACTGAAACCCGTCAGAATAATAACATTGACAAGTCTGTAAAAACATGGTCGCCGCACATAAATACATTTTCAATGCTGGTGAAATGTGGGAAACATTTAACCCACCTAAGTGTGTCAGTAATACCATGAATGTCTCCGATAATATATTTACTCATATAAAATATAGAATAATTTCAAATTTCGTTTTGTATAAGAGTACAATTTAAACTCTGATTGGTACACTAAGTAGCTTGAAAAAATAGGGATCGCTTTAAATGTAACACTCGTTGTAGGTAAAATGCATAAAACTTTAATCTATTGCCCCTAAGAGCACAATTAATTCAAATTTAAGCTCTCATACCATACAAAAATACGAATTGATACTCTAAAACTTTTGTAGTTTTCCTCCAGTCCAACCAACTTTTATAGGATTAGTTGTATGTAACCTAGTTCCTTAAGTAGTACAGTATCCTTGCGGCAGTTTAAAGTTCTTAGTTGGATTGGGCTGCTAGAACACTCATAGGCCGACGCTTAAGTTTTCATTGGCTGAGATTTCAAAGAAAACGTCTAGTTTTATTCTCTTGGTTTATTGGGTGTCAGAATGGTTATTAGACTGCAAATAGCATTTTATGCTCAAATAATCACTATGCAATAAAGGCCGGCGCATACAGCAACAGACGGACGTATGCAGACGGACGGAGCAAAAATCCCTCCCCATGTTATTAAATGTTGCAACGCACACAGACATCCGTCTGTCTGAAGGTCTGTGTGATGGACGTCTGTGTGCGTTGCAACATTTAATAACATAGGGAGGGATTTTTGCTCCGTCCGTCTGCATACGTCCGTCTGTTGCTGTATGCGCCGGCCTTAAGTGTGTACCACCGCGCCACCTTAATTAACTCGAAGGTGAGCACTGAGGGAATATTTCTCTGCTCTACAGCTGTCCATCCATGATTACCTGCCCCAGGTGACGGGTCGATTGAGATCCCAAAAACCACCTCTGCGAACAACCTCCCAGTTGATGGGGACAATGTTCTACATCCATAACGACTGGAGGTCCTCCTGGGGCTCTTTTCATGGTCGGAACTACTTTTTGATAGATGACCTGAAACTAGCAGTAGGTGGTATGCCTTGTAAGCAGAGATCTTTACTCAATTGTTTCTGCACTGGAGTATAATGATGTAATTATTGGTAAATATAAATCGGGAATGACTTACTAGTCATGAGATCGTAGTATTAAAATATGGATTACATATTTGCACATTAGATCTTCAATATTGGATATTATAAAAATGAAAATAAAATTTTTTGTTCTCTAGCCAATATTTTGATAATTTTTTGTTGGATAAAATTATTACAATATAAATTATAAATATAAAATAAATATAAAATATAAATTAAATGTTATAAATTGGATAATTTAAATCCAATAAAAATTAATAAAATATTGACTAGAGAACAAAAAATTGTATTTTCATATTTATGGATTACATAGTCACAGATTGTTCTTCTATTTTTTATAAGAACAAAAAATAGAGATATTAAACTGTAGATTATTGTAATGAAACTGTAAATAAATGTTGAATGTATCCATGCCCATTTAAACAAGTTACAATTTTTACCGTTAATTTACACGGACACAGGTACAGTACAATTCAGGTATTTAATTAATTTGGTTTAAATAGATTGTAAGGGAAGAGCAATAACATAACACTCGCTTTTACTTTCCTTGTCAAACTTCTGGCTCTACCTCTTTGTGGGTTTTAAACCTGGATGGAACAATAAAACGGTGACTTAAACCAAAGCAAAGATGGGGGCAAATGGATTGGAAATTTGTTATTTTATGTTTCCCAACGGGTGAATTTCATTACTGCAAATAATGGGCCATCCTCAGGCCGGATGTTATTTTGATCTTCGTTGTTTCCGGAATATTTTTCCAATATTTTAGTGAATGTTTGGTATTTTGATAATTTAAAATTATTATTCGGATTTATTTTACTGGGATGTGTAGCCTCTTACTAGATAAAATAACTCTAGGGCTTAATCTTTTATTTTTTTTATGTTTTAAGAACAAATTTATGAACAGAACATTTTTAGCAGAGATAAAAGAATTTTAAAACTGTCATTATTTGTTAAAATATCCAGTATTTTACTTGAGGATTGTGTCTTGAAATGCACAATATCGTAATCAAAGAAATATAATATAAATTGGTAAAAAGAAAAGCACGAGTTTAATAAATAAGTTTATAAATACAAAAAATATAATAAATCATTGGTGTTCACTTCATTTCATATCGTGTGGTCAGCATATATTAAAAAAAACTTATAAAATAATTTTCATAGGTGTTTTAAGTGTAAAATTAAGTCAGTAATGAATCAACTTTCAGTTACAAACTTTTGAGGACGATTTATAATTAAAATATGGTGACTGAGGTCTTGTTACAAAGTAAACATTTTCAAATTTGGTGTGTTGTACTGCATAATCACAGGACAACTTTAGACAGATTTTTACCAGTTGCGAAGTTAACATTAAGTAACAGCAAACGAAGTCATAGCACGCGGTAAGTTTTTAGGCTGTCCACTATGACAATTTCCCTTCCTTCATGATCTATTCATATTCTACATAAAATACATAAAATTGCAGGGGGTTAATGTCAACCGGTGGACATGGACATCCCTAGCTGAGGAACATGAGTTAGTTGGTTGGACATTTAGAGGGCAGAGCGGACCGCCTGTTTGAGCCTGACAATGGAGCCAGTTTTCATCGGACCCCGGAAGATGCCCTGTGAGTGGGCAATCGGCCGTCTGCTGCCCACTTTTTACCTTTTTACCTTCAGAAGCCCATTATTCCGGAGGCTTGCGCAAAATGCTCTTTGGAAGCGGAAATGGTTACCGGGTCGGCCATAGTCTGCTTATCCACAGCAACAACTGAATAATTTATTTTCCATTTATCTAGACAAATTTTACTTCATATAAGATTTTTTTAACCTAGCTTTCTGTAAAATGAAAATTTTGTGAAAAATTATATATGAATTCTCAGCCTGACATGTACTGGAGAGGGATAAGGTCTAACAAGATCAGTCTGAGCCCGATTTGCCCTATCTTATCAGAATTAGATTTAGTGTTTAAAACTTCTTTAAAGTGTGAAACAAAGTATAGAACTATCTTTTTTGTAAAATATTACACTTTTTTAGAGAAAATCCAAAAACTATGTTTTCCATGTTATTCTTATGGGAAATCAACAAAACCTACTATCTTGCTTATTTATTGACATATCTTGATAAAATTTGCTATATACATTCATTAGGAAGCGTTTAACTTATATTTGATTATAAAACCCATATGGCGGCAAACCTACGTACTCACCCCTATGGGGTTTATGGGGAAAATAAAAAGAACACCATAACCTTATATAATTTGATATGTACAATCACTAGGTAGGGTTTAACTTATATTTACCAACTAAACCCATATGGTGGCAAACCTACATACTCTCATCCCCATGGATTTTATGGGTAAATAGAAAATATACCGAAATTCCATTGGAAATTCGCTGAGTACGCAGGTCTGCTGCAACGGGGGTATTTTTTAAAAATATAATACACTCTCAAGCTCAACCTGTAATAAGCTTTATACTACAAAAATAATATACCGTATATAATACATATTATAAGACACAAGTATTTTTTAAATAGTATTTTAAAAACCAAATATAGCTTTACGCAGATAAATAAAAAACAACTAAGTACTGTATATACAGTTTTTAATGGTGTTATTAAGGCGTTATTAATATAAATGAAAAAATTAATGAAAAAACCTTTCTAACCCCATTATGACTTATTATTTTATCAATTTGAACCACAGGTTAGCCACTAAATAACAGTGTGTCACCACACGGTTGTAAATTTATTGGTATTTGCTTTTTTGTGCACTTTTGTTAACTATGAAATGTTTATCTGTTGGAAATATATTTTGTTTTAATTTATGATAGTGTAGCAGTGCTAACGAAAGTGTGAGGGATTGTGTAAACTGTCAACTTAAACTGTCGCCTGCAGTGTGGCCAACCTGCACAACAATAAATTATTACAGTCACATTTTCATATGGAATTGTATTTTTATACTGAAGAAATGTTATAGCCTATTAAATGTAAATTAAATCCTAAGCTTCAGATATATTTTATTAAAACAGAATTAGTCTGTTCAAAAATTACTTCATGATATCTTCCCAAAATCAGCATTAACTAACGATTTGATAATTTTACATTTTCATGACCAAAACTGCATAACATAAATTGAATTTTAAAATCTTGGTAACATGATTTCAATAATAAGTTTGATCGCCAGCCATTTTTGAACCGGTTATTTGAGATCTCGTTTGTGACTTTGTTCAATACTAATTGAGATCCTTAATTTTATGTGAATATAAAACCTAACTCACATTCAAGGTTTTCTTCAGGCTCCTCATCGGACATTCCTAAGGAAAGGTAGAAAATCCCATAGAATAGCTTTTTTATCTACTACTACTACTACTATTACTATCTATTACTATTTCCCAGGTTTCGTCGGTCGATCTTTATTAATAACGAAATTATAAAGCCGTTTCGGGACTTTTTAAACTCCCGATTACTTAAAATATTAAAATTATTTAAAAATATATATTTTATAATTTATATATATAATTAATTTATATATTAATTTGGTATATTTTAAAATTTAAAATATTAATATTATGGAGTTAATATCCACGAATGTTATGAGTAATATATGAAGCTAAAATAATGTTTTGTCTGTGAACATTACATCATAAGTGGTAGTGGATGGGTTTGTTATTCTCAAAACACAAATGTCCCTTCAAACTGCCGCTGCGGTTCGCCGCTACCCAAACTTCCGCTGGTGCGGGAATGGCTTTGCGTTAGGTTTACCACTTGTCACACATGGAAAGTGCGTTTTCCGGCAGTCACTGCATTAGAGGTATAATATTGTAGAGGCGGATCTCAGACTGTACTCGTAAACCTTAAGCTCTAATATTAAATTAACACTAAACAACTTCAACGTTGTATCAATACAACGCTCTATCTAGGATTGAATTTTGTGATCTTCCTCATTTCATTTGTTCGAGTTTTATCCAGAAGGAGGACCTCATTTGGTGCTACTCTAATCTTATTATGAGGCAAAGTTTTTAATGCTTTGCCTTGAATGTTTTTTCAAGTAATTTATAATTTTAATTTAACGTTGCCTTTTTAACTAATATAAAAGTGTATTTAAAGTAGTTTTAAAATAATATAATGCAATATCAAGAACTAAATATATTTTTTTAATATTTATTTTTAATCTTATTTGGATGAAAATTAATTGATTGGTTTCGAAGGATTATGATTAGAATCACCCAAAAATGCTATAAGAATGTTTTTTTTTTTTTTTTTCTTTATTTCGCATGGCGTCTTGTTCATACTTCAAACGAATGCAATGAGTATTTTCTATAATTAGAAATACCTTTTATTTTGCAGACCTTTTATATGATGCATTTAATATACATCATAGAATCCCATAAATCTCAACCAGGAGAGTTTAGGTTGGAATTCGCTGTTGGAATAAGATTAAGTATGGAACTCCTACGTTCATTGTGGCCTATATATGAACGAGTTAGTAAGAAACGTTCCTGTAACTATTATTTATTTTAGCTGAATGCTTTATTTTTTAACTTTTCCTGCTCTAGGACTAAACTCTCTTTCAATCAATTCATCCAGGTGTATATAATCACTCTTCGTCTAGAAAATCGTTTTTATCTTCTTTGTCGTAAGTTACACAAATTTACACATCTTTTTCAAATTGTCGATTAATTATTATATTTAATTAGTTTAATTTAATATAAAATTGTATTTAATTATTAATTATTACATTTAATTAATTACAATTGTCGATTGTCCATTATACTGTAAATGTGGTCAAAGGTAATCCCTTAAACCATACACGTATTAAGGTTGGAAAGTATTTCTAAAATATCTGCATTAGCATCTTATTAAGGTTCAGGTGAATGCTCAACTTAATAAACGAGCTAGATTCATGGGCAAAGTTTAAACCTAAGTAATGAGACAGACACAATGAATGTGCAATACTTAGCGTTGGGGATTTGGTATAGCTTACGAGAACTTTACGTATATTTGGAATAGTTTTATCAGCAGCATTTATTTGTCTGCTTTATTGACGCACAGGGTAAAATTATCAATACAACAGAAAATATCGTATACTCTAAATCAAGAACTGTTTGTATGTGGTTTTTTCGTTCCTAGGAGTTATTACTTTATTTTCATATGAGGTATTCAGTTTCTAGGAATCCTTTGGAGCTGATCCCATGACTGGAAAATTAATCCTACAGCCCTTCAAAGTTCCAATTTTATCCCCATGGACATTTTTTTTAGTTACTGAACTGTAGAAAAAATAGCTGATAGATGTAGAAATAAACCTACGTGTCACAAATTCAACCTTTTGTCCATTAAATTTAAACCAGAGTGCAACACCCTCTGGTCCGAGTAGTGAGCGACGCGAACTTAAACGTCTTACAACTTTACAGGTTTACTCTCAGTCCACCAGGTATTTAAATGTAAAATTAAAATATATTTTAAAGAGTCTATTCCACTCTTATTAATTTTACTGTATTTCTAACTGTATTGTCAGAAATTTATTTATCTTCTTTGTTCTGTATAGTAATTGTATACAGTTCCAGAGTGGTTATAATTTTTTTCTTCGCATCAATAAAAACAAAAATACTAGTAATGTCTAATGGGTCTAAAATTCCTGTAATGTCTAACTTGTCTAACTCGTTCATATATAGTTGAAGTTGATTCCTTTTACTTTTTTACAAATAGACGATATTTTTTATATTTCTTTAATATGTTTGATTTCTAGCAGTGAAGCAAGTTTAATTCCTTATTTAGCTAAGTTCTTAATCGTTAACCAACCAAACAGCCAGTTACAAACGGCCTTGTCGTCCTTGTACTCTAGGATTGGACTTAGCATTTCGATGGTGGTCTGGCCACAGCTTAAAATTCACATAACAGCACACACATTCAAAACACTTATTCACATTCATTATTTACATTCTTTGAGACATACATGCACTCTTGAGTTAATTTTGAGGTGAATATTATTGGAGAGTAATCAGTGTTATGCATCAAATGACTGGTAGCTATACAGCTTTGTTACTGACAATATGCAACCGATTATTTTGTACTTTAAGAGGGCGTTGGAGTCAATCCAGATTCCGTCTTTCCCCCATAAGAGCAATGTTAAACGGAAAACCAAATAACTCCTTTATTTGTAATCAGAAAATAATGGTTTATAGATGTAAATAAAGGGTTCATCAAGGCGGATTTGGTTTGCGAGAGGAATTTTTTTATAAAAAGTAGTGTATTTTACTTACTTGGAACAACAAAGCAAGTTTTTTACTACTACTTTTCCTACGGCATTTTATAAATTATTTTCAAAGAATCAATCTCGCAAAGGGAACGGTGAATTTAATTGAGATTCAAACGCTATTTATTCTGAACCAATTGGACAAAAAACAAAGAAAGTATATAACAAATGCCGGAGACAAGTTTAGCATTGCTCTTATGGGAAATAAATCCAACATGGCGGCACAACAACGCCCTCTTAAGCCAGTGTTATGAACCTTTCAATGAACCTTTGTTATGAACTGTTCAAGCCCTGGTTTGTTACTAACTTATCTAACGTCGACCTGTTAATAGACAACATCTTTAATTGGTAGCCCAATGATCAAAATCATACAAAAACTACATTTTTGCAATAGTTAAAATAAATAAGATCCTTATATTTTTTGTATTTCAGAATGAGCATATATCAAAATTATTAAAGAAGAATTTTTGTTAGTGCGGAGGGACGTAAATTATAGACACCTCTTTGTCTGCTATCAATGACGAGAAATGGTCCATCAAAAGCATTCCTATGGCAGGAATTGATCATTGCCTCTGGACAGATATGTCCGATGATTAATTATCTAATGATATTTCCGAACTATAGCCTGCTTCAGCCTTACACAATTAAAACTTTACAACTCAGAAAAACTATGTAATAATTAGTTTTTTTATATATATATATATATATTACAAACCTTTTATACTACAATCTTTATAACTTATTAAAATTATAATTTAAATATGATTACAATGTTTGTAATTTTTTTATTGCTTGATATTTTTTTAATTTATATAAAATTTTACAAGTAATAAAGCCACAAAATATTGTACTGTAGTCACAAAAAGCTCTTGGAATGGTATTTATATTTCTTTGCCAAGGTTTACAATAGTAACATTTTTAATACTCTATGTATACAAGTTCAAAGTAACAAAACTTTTTTTGTAATTAAATACAATCATTTTAAAACATTTATAAATTGCTTTGTGGATAAATGTTTTAATACTATATTCCTCCATAGGAAAGGCACCTTCACAACTGTTTTTACTACTCGAAAACTGTTCTTTGTTTTTATACCCTTTTCTTTTTTATCTTAGTTTTTAAAACAAACACAACCCAATATACCAGTATAATGTCTTAATTTATTATATTTTTACTAAATTGCGTTTGCTTTCATATTACTGCATAATTGATAAAAAATTACTTCATTTATTTTGCTATGGTAGTTCATATAATATTCCTAATGGCTTCATGTTAGATTTTTTTTAGGAGGAACGCTTTTACGCACGAACCACAACATGCTTCATCATAGGCGTCATTTGGAGGGGGGCAAGGGGGGGCGGTTGCCCCCCCAATAATTTGGGTGATTTTTTTTTTAAATTGGAAATTTAAATATTAGGTTATGTGGTGAAATATTTTGACTTCAACAAAATGTCCACTTTGAATTCTTTACGTAAAACTCTTAAATTGACTCATTCTGCAATCGTTATCTTTGGCAGGAAGTCCCATCTCATGTCTGTCGATTTTTTAAGCATCTTATATAATAAAATAGTGCATTTAAGGGTCTAGAGAGAGAACTACTGAACGGATCGAGGCCGTTTTGGTGTCAATGGATTTCTTGTGACCCCTAGACGATAGGAAAAATATGGTATCCCTCGGAAAATGCCTTATAAAGACGCAAAATGAAAATTAGACCTTATTTAGACCAATCTAAGACGTGATTTTGTCGATTTGTTTACTGCTCCAGGTGATCCATATCTTACCTTGAAATTAGACACCACTGCTGCTTTACAAAGTGTTTTTGTAAACAAAACAGACAATTTTTCAATTCTATAATAATTGACAGATACAAATAAAAACAAGGGCAAGTAATGTTGCAGTGGTTTTTAAAGCAGTAAAATAAATATTTAACATCTGATGCTTTAATAAAACTTGGGTTGCTATACTATAAAAAGAGTTTAATTAACAAAATAGATGATTTAATTTATGTATTTAAACTTACGAGTTAATTATTAATATTTGTTTAAACATATGTTTTATAAACTATCAACTAATGAGCTTTATGTTTTAAAAAATATATAAATAATCTTTAGATCGTAAAATTCTTCCCGCCATATTTTAATCCATTGATTTTTGTTATAACTAAGTCATATAACATCCTTATATTCTTATTTTTTATCCTTTGAAGGTCGTGTAGGCTTTTGATTCTACATGTTTAACAGTTGGTTTATTGTTCCCACTGATATAATGGAGTACTAAAATGTGAAAATGTGGAACTATGAACTGTAAGAAATAAGTCTTGAAATGTAAAAGAAGAGAGGTACCAAGAATAAGAAAAGGAGATGGAAATATAGTGGAAACAAAAGACAGAGAATAAACATTTTGATTAGTGTTTTAGTGAAGGAAAAAAACTACTATACGATTGTCTTAGAGAACAATGCACTTAGTACACACAGGATTGTACTTCTATAACATTGTGTTAAAAATTCAAGTCAGAACTTGAAAGCAGGTTCAATTAGATGCATAAACACTGTGGAAGAGCCCACAGAATGGTGATCAGTGATAGTGGTAATCCCAAAACCTAATTGGGACGTTAGACTCTGCGTGGATCTAACAAAATTAAACAAGAACGTAAGGAGGTAAAAATGCCAGAGCTTGAAGACACACTTAATTAGATTGGTAACAGTATTTCCATTTATTCCATTACAGTTGTATGGCTAATTAACTTATGGGTATAATTTCGCTCACTCAAAGTCCATTTAATTTGCCAGAATTTGCAATTTGTTTCTGATTTGTAAAAACCTTTAATCATTTTATTTTTGTCTCATAGGCCTACTATATTGTAAAAACCAATCATAGTAAGTATTATAAACTATTTAAACTATATTAATATATACTAGAGATCAAAATCCTCCTGATCAAAATTAGACGAACATTTTAGTTGATCCGGACCCAAGAAGTTAAAAAAATTATAACTGAAACATCTGTTCTTCATGTTTTAGCAGTTGTTTTTATAACAGCTGTCTAACGATTCAATCAATTTTCCTTAATCCAACAGATTAACATTGAAACTTTGAAAGCCTGTGGGGCGTAGCCCTAGAGTCCAACGTAAATTAGAATACGATTCTGCTCATCTACTTCATACCTTTCTAACGGTATGCGCAGATTTCTCCTACAATGCACATGAGCTGAGAAAAAAGGAGGAAAAGAAACATGCTTGCCTATTATAGAGGACTACAAAATCGCCCACTGGTCGAAATTCGACAAAATATTTATTTGATCTTGAGCTAATTAGTTTTAGAAAAATTTTTAGATAGAACAAACTGTTTTCCTGATTTGCTATAATTTGTTATTAGGTACAACAGCTGTTTCATGATCATTCAACTATCCTCCTTTCATAAGATTGACATTTAAACTTTTAAAGCCTGTAGGGCGTAACCTCGGGGGCGGATGTGAACTAAAATACCATGCTGCTCATGCTACCTTTCAAACGGCATGCGCGGGTTTCTTTTACGTTGCTCACAAGTTGAGAATAAAGGAGAAAAAGAAACATGTTTGCATTTTAGTTTTAATACTATGTTGTCTGTGTATTAATAAATTCTGTGACCATTTTAAAACGTAAACATGAATAATCATCATGAACATTACCCGTCATTTTTGACGGGCTATTTGCTAGTTATAACCATAGTTCATTAGAGTTTCCGCTACAGAAAGAGCGCCAATGTGTCAGGTAGTGCAGCTTAGCGGTAGACAGCAGTATCAGTCTACCAGGACTATCTATACTATACCAGGACTATCTGATACCATCAGTCTCAGTCTACCTAAAGACAGCAAGGAACGGTCACGGCACTAAGTCACATAGGCTAGCCAGAGGGGACCGCTCATTTTTGTGCATGTTGGCCCTAAAGTCGTCGCCCGGGATCGAACCGGGGACCGCTGACTTGTGAGGCCAGAGCTCTACCACTGAGCTGCCGCTCCCGTAAAAAACGGGAGTTAAAAGACGGATCTCGTGTTCTCTGGTTTAGAATTTTTTAATAAAATTCTAATTTCAGCTATAATTGTTTAAAATCATCTATTTGTCTCGATGCAAATGCATGGGTTTTTTTAGAATCGTAAAAATAATGCAGTCTATTAATGTAGTCTAGAGTAGAAGTAAAAGGTAGAAATAGTACTTTCGTCGATGTCCGATGTTTACACTTTACAGCTGTTTACTTGAAAATCAAGATCGGTAATCAAATGGGAAAATTACAAACTTTAAGGACTTGTAGGTCCTCTCTTTTTAAATGGATAGTTTACCAAGAAATAACTTCACGCCGAGCTCTATCCAATGACACTAAAATCATTAAAACCGGTTGAAAACTGTCGGAGGAATTCTTGAACAAAAACCCGTATCACGTATTAAATATGTATAGATGTTTTTGTAAATCATTACTTATCTTTTTTTGATTAGTTATTTTTACCTTTCTTGTCCTCAATAGCAATTTAGGTAATGTAATGGGCAATATATACCGTGGCTGTGCTAACCAACAATAGTTAAATGAATTTTTTGTGCATTATACGGCAAACTGCAAAGGTGCTTTGTCAAAAAATATTTTTTGATAAAGATATGACAATCTGTTTTACCATATGTAGGCCTATGGAGTTTTAGTCTATATATCCGACTGTAAAATTTTTGAGTTGTAAATAATATACCTACAATAAAAATTACTACTGTAAATAGTTATAAAAACAATATTTTGGTGTATTTTTATTTTAACGATGGCATTCATTAACCAATTAAATCCATTGAATTTCTTAAAGTGTTTTTAATCACAGTAACCACTCCGGAGAATAATGACCTTCTACATGTAGAAACATGTTATATAGTAAAATTTTACATGCATTAGGGTTTGTTTTCATGGATTTGTGAGATAATATTAAAAGATCACAGTTTATGGACAGCTTAGTGTCGCAATGTAAACTTAATTAGTTTTTATTGACAGTTTTTAGGGAAATCTAAGATGTTTGGCTTATTTGGAGGAAGGGGGTGGGGGTATGACATTATGAAAATCTTGCCCCCCCAATCAGAATGCTGAAATGACGCCTATGTGCTTCATATTAGATACAAACTTTTAGTTTACTAAGATTTACTGATAGAAATAAGTAGATAACTATTTATTGCTCAATCTTCGTATACAAGGTAACAGGAATTGATAGAGTATAATCTTTTGTTTTATAATCTTGCGAAATAAATTACAACTTAATTGTTTTAATGATGTAATTTCATATTGAAACAATACCAATATTTATTTTTACTTCTTACTTGTGAAGCCTTTTGATCTCTATGCTATCATCCTCAGACATTTCACAACTGCATAGCCATCGAAAGGCCACCCAAAAAATAAAGTGAAATAGATTTATTTAATTCTATATTGAAGCCAATATTTACAGCTCTTCATTAATGTATATAGTTAATGATGTTTGAGCCTACTAACAGCCTAGTGTTACTATGGCCTACATATATTCTAAATGAAATCGAGGTCAGGTTACTAACCCTAAAATTATGTAACTTGTTCTTGATTATGTCTAAATGTTTAGTAACTAAAATATTAATAATTATTTTCCAGAAATACATGTGTTAATTTTATATTTGAAATATATATTATTATGAGATAAGGTTTTATTGTTAATGAACGACTTGAAATGTTTACTGGGAATAATGTAATATGATGGATATATTTTTGATACAAGATGAATAATTAATCTACTAAACATAACGCATAAAACTGATATTTAATCATTATTTATGATAATAATTACTTGGAGGTGAACTAGGATTTAGACTCTCTTGTTTATTTGTATGATTTATACATGACAAATACCGACCGTTATGTTTGTAAACTAACGTCCATGGAACAGGTGCAAATACTAATAGATGCCGCAACTTTGTAAGCCGATTTCAACTTTTTAGCCACAATCTTTGGTAAGATTCTTTTACAAATGTTACTGTAAATCCTTCACAATAGATCAAAATGGTCATTTTTACCAAACCTTTTGGTAAATAATTATTCACCTTTTATTCATGTAGGCCTATCAAGTTGAACTATAAACCAAACCCTCTTACCCTATGTCATGAGAAGTTGGTTAAAAACCCCCGAGCACGACTGAAACAGCATTCAATGTAGGCCTATTTACTATGGGGAATTCAATTACTGATAAATAATTCATTACTGCTCAGAATAACTACAACCACGAACTTAGATCTACAAATTACACATAAAATCCACCTCGAAAATTAGAACTTCCTTTGAAAGTTATCGTCAGACATTGAAATAGGATTTTATCAATCAGTGATCCAGCAACATTCATGTATATGTCACTCAATAATCGATTATTTTCCTTACCAAATGGAAAATATTTAAACATTTTTAATCCAAATGGGGAAATAAAGAACTCAAAGGGTTTGTGGCACTCCGGTTGAAATGGATACTTACCAATTTACTTTAGATAAACCTTTACGGCTATTTCTATACAATGACACAAAAATCATTTATGCCGTTTGAAAGCTGTAAAAGTTCCTTGTAAAACACAGTTGAATATTAAATCAATGACATTATTAACATTATATTGGCATTATTTCAATCAAGAATAAATAAATCAATCGGCTTTTTTTAGCGTTTTTTTTTTAACAATCACAGTTTTACATAAATATACATTAATAAAATTAACATTATTTACAAGAAAATACAAGTTTCTAATAAATAAAATAGAGTGCACTTGCAGGTTACAGTTACAGTTGTCGATACAGGTTCCTTATTTAAAATTTCAATTTTTTTAAGTGACCTCTGAGTACAAAAAGTCTAGAAGTGTCCTTTTAAATTTATTTTTACCCCAACTTGGACGGCAACAGATTTAATTAAAGTTTAAGTGGCAAAATATGAGTAACCTCTCCTTATCCCTTCGCAGGCACTATTCAAACATGGTGTCTTGACTATTGCGTACCTCAGCTCGGGTTCTCAGCCGTTCCCTGAGGCATTCAGGTCTCCCCGCTTCCAGGTCTTTCTGAATAAAACAAGATGTGCGGAGAAAACATACCGTAAGTCATAGGCAATAAGCTAAGGAGCTTCCTCTTACATGATATGTGATCAACTTTTCTCAGCTATATAATAGGTACCGAGAAAATTGAGAAAAGAATTCACAATGAGTGGTCAAGGAAAGGAAGTGAGTCCCTAAGCAACAATTAAAGGAATGTAATGATATTAACAGTGTGCTCCCCGAAATTGAGATCTCTCGGAAAAGAAGGGTTATGAAAGAAAGCTAGAAAAACCCAGCCTACCTGAAAACAATATTAAAGTACCCGCTAAAGTATTTGTACATCACAATGGTCGATTGTGCAGCATGGAAGTTCAAACCTGCCATAAGTTGGTGTGAAGTTGATCGCCTAACTTTCATTATATCAGAATTGTTTGAGACCCAAGTACCTATAAAAATTGTGTCCCACAGACAACACCAAAAGAAATTAAATGGCATGATACAATACGCCCAACCCTCACCCAAAGGCACTCCAAAAAAGAAGGGTTATGAGAGAAATTAAAAAGAACCCGTCTTTCTGGATCCAATTTGTAAACAGTCACAGAGAAGTTTCTGCCAAGGAAAAGGATTGGTCCAGCAAAGGAAAAAGAGATTGTGCAGCTTGGAGAATCGCACGTGCCAGGTTTCTGTGAAGTTCAACGCCTACCTTCCATCATATCTGAGATTGATAGGCAAAAGAAGCTTTGCATGTTCATTCAATTTGGTTCCATTTATAAGATGAATGGTTATGCTAATAAAAAATATATAAAAAAATACAATCTCGCAAGCAAAGTTTTTTCTTGCTACGTGTAACAAAATACCTACACTTTGATTTTTCTACTAAACATGACCATCAGAAACAGTTAACAGAAAATACAATAAAACAGAAACAATTTTTTGAGTCTTGAGTGAAGTTCTCACAAAACGCTTAAAGTACTATGCGTGCAGTTTAAGTGTTTGAATCTTTATAAAATCGAAATTTATTCAAAGAATTGGAATTGATAGTTGGGTTTGAATAAAGCCATTGAAAAGATAAAACGTTGGAAAGTTGAAGCCTCAAGTCGGAGGATGAGTTGGAAGTGTGTAGGGAGCGGGTGGAGGAGTTGAGTGGTGAGCTTGAGGGCTGGAGTGAGTTGCCCTCGGGCAGGTCAAAAGTCTCGCTTCTCACTCAGCTGCTCCACTGGCAAACCAGGTTGAGTCTGTTGGCCGGGGTCCCGGATCTTGAGCCGACGGATAAGACCTGGGTGGAGGGTAGGTGTGCTGAATTTGAACAAGTCATTGACCGCCTGCGGTCTGCTGGTGTTGTGAAGAGTGCCGTGGAAGCTCTCGAGCGCGCTGCGGCGGGGTCTGCTGGGGGGGAGACTGGTGTTGTGGGGGCTGGACCGGTCGGGGGATCCGTGGCCTCCGTTCCTCCTGCGGCTGCCCAGGAGGTGGTCCACGGGATGGATGGAGTGTTGCGGGTGCCTGCCCTGTTCCTCGCTCCCGCGGCGTCTGTCGCCACCCCGGTGGCTTCCGTTGCGGATGCGTCGCAAAAGGGTTTTTGCGGTGCCTTTGCGAAATTGCCTCATCCTCTCTCCTCCGCCTTGCAGGACCTTCGACCAGTTGACGGACTGGAAGTGGAGGCACTGATCAAGTTCCTGGAAAAGGTTTTGAGAATCAAGGAACATCCAGGCATCTCAGATATCATGCTGTTGGAGCTTCTTGCTCCGCTTTGCAGGAAGCCGTTGAGTGACAGATTGGTAGACTGCCTCAAGCGCCAAACGAGCTTTGATTTCTTTCATGCTGATGTGTTGAATTTCTTCGTCCCTTTTCAAGTCATGGAAAGACTGAAGGTTGAGAAAGTTTTCCGCCCGCAGGCACCCAACGAGTCCCTCAGCCAGTTTGCCAATGACATCCGCATGGTGGGGCGAGTGTTGCGGTTGGACCTTACCGAGACTCAGCTGGTGGACATCATTCTCGTGGGTCTCAATCCTGGGGAGAGATCCCGGCTGGTTTTCGCTCCAAGACCATCTTCCTTCGCGGACCTGGATAGATTGTCTATCCTCTCACGCACTGTCCAGGCCGCTGATTCTCAAAGGGCCCAGTCCCTGGGGCATCTTCCCCGGAGAGGACCCGGTGTCGCGGCGGCTTCTGTCGGGGTATCCCACGTGTCTCCCACCAATGAGCAGCAGAGGCGTGTTCCTACCTGTTGGGGATGCGGTGGTATTGGTCACGTCAGACGTGACTGTCAACAAGGAAGAAGGAATGCTAACCTTCCAAAAAACTTGTGAGGACCCGGGGGTTCTTGTCACGGGAGTCCTCGGGGAATAAAGTAAAAGATGATGTTAAGATTTTTTCTAAGACTTCAAGTGGAATGCTGCAAAAGGGGTTCAAAGAGGTAGTTAGATCTGATTTTGTTGAGAAGGAACCTCTGTTGCGGGGGATGCGTGGGGTTGCCTCGATGGGGGTCAAAGCGGCACGCTCAGTCTGCCCTCGCCTGAATATCTTAGCTGGAGACACGGTGCAGAAGGCCCTTGTGGATTCTGGAGCCGCCCGTTGTCTAATCTCCCTTGCGTTTTATGAAGAATTATTTTCTGGAGGTTTCATCAGGCAGACTGAGCCAAACTCTTCTATATGCTGGACTGCTTCTAAATCACCTCTTGTCATCAATTGCGAAGCTCAAATCAAAATAAAGATTGAGCATTTTTCCTGGGTGTGGAGCTTTCTTGTGGCTAAGGACCTTTGCTTTCCAATCATCCTGGGAGCGGACTTCATCAAACACACTGGCCTAATTTTGGATTTAGGTCGAGGTCAGTGTTACTTTCGGTTTTCCAGACGAGTGTCCATTCCTTTTGCTGATGAGGTCTTGAGTGCCGCTGCTGCTGTAGAGCCTGAGACAGAGAATGGTACCAAGACCGATCCTTTAGGGCATCTAGCTCCGACGGAGGCTGAGGCTATCAGGGATCTTTGCAAGCTTTTCCCTGAGGTGCTTACGCCAAGGTTGGGGGCTACCAATCTGCTGGAATATGAAATTCGTCTCACGGACACTCGTCCTGTACGTTCTCATCCGTACAAGTTAGCTCCACCCAAAATGGAATCTCTCAGAGGCATCATTGATGACCTGCTCAAAAATGGGGTCATCGAACCTTCCAATTCCAGCTATGCCAGTCCAGCATTTCTTGTCCCGAAACCAAATGGAAAGTCTCGTATGGTCATTAATTATCGCAAGCTCAACGCCAAGATTGAAATCGACTCCGTCCCTCTCCCCGACCTGCATTCTGCCTTCGACTGGTTCGGTAAGGCCAAGTATTTCTCTGTTTTTTATCTCAATCAGGCTTATCACCAAATTCCATTGAAGGTGGAGTCCCGACCTCTCACTGCCTTCTGTGTTCCGTGGAACTTGTATCAGTTCACACGAGTCCCCATGGGCTTAGCTGTGGGAGCTCAAACCCTCACCCGACTTCTTGATTCCATTTTTCACGATGTGAAGTTCAAGTTTGTGTTCAATTACTTGGACGACCTTCTTGTTTACAGTGAGAGTTTTGAGGACCACCTTGTTCATCTGGAGGAAGTTGTGACTCGTTTGCGTAGGGCTGGCCTTACCGTGAACCCGGACAAAGTTAGTTTCGCTCAAGCCGAAATTTCTTTCTTGGGCCATCTGGTCTCCTCCAAGGGCGTCCGCATAGATCCCGCTAGGACTCAAGCCATCCGGGAGTTTCCTCCGCCCAAGGACGCCAAAGGCATTGCTAGGTTTGTTGGCATGGTGAATTTCTATCGACGCTTCATCCCCAATGTTGCGGAGTTGGCCGCACCTTTGAATGCGCTCAGGAAGAAAGGCGCCAAGTTTGAGTGGGGTGAAGCGCAGCGGACGTCCTTTGAGCTCTTGAAGGAGGCGGTGATGCAACCTCCTGTGTTGGCGATGCCGGATTTCAGTCGTAGGTTCATTTTGCAGACGGATGCCTCCTCACAAGCCATTGCGGCCGTGTTATCCCAAGAAGTAGATGGTGTTAGGCAGCCTATCGCTTTCGCCTCTCGAACTTTGACATCTTGCGAGAAGAAAAGTTCTTCTGTATACGAGCTGGAGTGTCTGGCTGTTGTCTTTGGTGTAAACAAGTTCCGAAGGTTCCTTGAACATAAGGAATTTTTGCTGGAGACCGACAACCAGGCACTCTCATGGCTTCTCGCGCACCCTCGCCAGCTCGGGAAAATTGGTCGTTGGGTGGTGCAAATTTCGTCCCTTAAGTTTACCGTCCAACACGTACGAGGCACTCAGAATGTCATTGCAGACACCCTTTCTAGGATGTATCATTCCCCCGACGACCATCTTTCTAATCCGGAGCAGACGGAATGTGCCGTGCTTCTGGAATTTCCTCTGGCCTTTTCGGATATCATTCCCCACCAGTTAAACGATCCTGAGCTGGCTAGAATCATTGGTGAGCTCCAGAATGGGGGAGCCCACCCCCCTTATTTTCTGTCCCAGGGTGCCCTCTGCTGTCGAGCTCGGCAACAGGGTAAACCTAAAATTGTGCTGCCAAGTCTTCTTGTTCCGATGGTCTTTGAGTATTTTCATTCTTCCCCTGTGGGTGGGCATTTAGGGATCCACAAGACCATCTCCAAGATTAGGGAACTGTTCATCTGGAAGGGTATGGACCGGGACATTGCGGGGCGGGTGCGTTCTTGCCAAACGTGCTCGCTCAGTAAGCCCGCTCAGAATACCAAGTTAGGGTTGTTGTCATCTGAGGTGGCGGAGAGACCTCTGGAGAAGGTTTTCATCGACTATGTTGGGCCTCTCCCACGTAGCAAGTCAGGAAACAATTTCCTGCTTGTTTGTGTGGATGCCTTCTCCAAGTTCTGCTGGCTTTTTCCCTTAAGGAATGCCACTGCACAGCTCACCGTTCAGGTACTTCGAACCCAACTGTTCCAACACTTTGGGATTCCCGCCACCATAGTTTCCGATAACGGAACCCAATTTGTTTCGCATCTTTTCAAAAGAATGTGCTTTGGGCACGGTATCCGCCATGTGACCACATCCCCTTACTACCCACAGCCTTCTCATGCTGAGAGGTTCAACCGAAATCTTCGTTCCGCTCTCATCGCTTTCCATGCTGAAAGACAGACAACCTGGGATCAAGAGCTCCCTTGGATCCAATTCGCTTTCAACACTGCTACCCATGAGAGTCACAAGGCGGTTCCTTTCGAGTTGATGTTTGGCTTCAAACCAAACAACCCCTTGGCAAATGTTTGGAGGATTGGCGACCTTCTGCCACCGCCTGGTACGCCCGATGTCAAGGAAACTTGGCAAGCGGCCAGGCGTAATCTCATTAGGGCTAGAGAACTTGTGAGGAGGAAATACAACTGAGGTAGAGTTGACAACCCCTTCCAGGTGGGGGATCTGGTTTTCTGCAAGGCTCATCCAGCCAGTTCGGCTGTTGACAAGAGAGCCGCCAAGCTGTGTTACAGGTGGACAGGTCCCCACCGCATCTTGGAGTTCCTCACTCCTGTGACGGCCCGGCTGGGAGATCCCCAGACCGGAAAGGTTTTGCGGAAGGTGCACATTAGTCACCTTAAGCCTTATCGCGGAAATTCTTAAGAAGCTCGGAAGTCTGTGCGGGAAGTGTGCAGGGCCAGGAAGCCTGATCACCTTTCTGTCCCCTTCACTCTGTTCTGGTTTTTCCCTGTTTCTCCTTTTGCAGGCCTGCACAAAACTTTGGGTGAGTAGTCCCCTGGTTTTGGGAAAGCTTGACGCCCCCGCTTTCAGACTGTCCTGAGCGTTCCTGGTGTGAGTGTTCTTCTAGTTTTGGGGAGAGGTTGTTTGCCTTTTGTTTTGCCGGGTGGTTCCCTTTTGGAGGGGGAGGTTGAGCCGTGACGTTTTGCCCACCATGTGTGATGTCACGTCTCATTTGTTATAGTGTTGTTTTTTTTCTGGTTAGTGTTTTCTGTATGCTGTCATTCTGGAATATTCGGTGTTGTTTTTCTTCTTTTCACCAGCTGTGACGCAACGTCCTGAAAAAGATCATAGGTGCCGTGGTGAACTTTCACCGCAAGACGTACAAATTTTCTCGGCGTTTCAAAAGAAACGACACCAATTCAGATATTTTTCTACCAGTGATTTTTGTGCTGTAATGCGGTGATTTAAACTTCCCAACGCATCATTTTGGGGTCCAGCTGGGGACTTGGTCCCACCGACAATGCCATGCAGATGATGGTTCCGGCCTGGTCCGTCCGCCTGCCCACCTAGGGGACATACATGGCCTTGGTCCCCACTTGCCGGAGCTGCAGGCCGACGCTCTTCTTTCCAGTGCCATGACGCCATGAACGAACTACTGTGATATGCCACTCCACCAATGAACTGTGATATTTTGCTATTTATGTGTGACAGTATTTATTTATTTATTTGTAGTCTCTATGTTAGGTTAGTATCCCATTAGGAGCCCGCCCTGCGCCACAGGTCTCCGGGTGGAATTATTTTTGTCAACCTCAAAATTCGGCACGCCAATTCTTTTGTGTATTTTGTGTTTGTAACTTGTTATGTTTATTTATTGAAATTTATTTGTTGTTATTTATTTATTTATTTAATTTATCAATGCCAATTTTAAAGTTAAAGTTTCAGAAAGGGAGAATTTTTAAATACTGTTGTTCTTGAGTTTTGAATATGGATATTCTGGTTGGCCAACCTTGGTGACATTGACTTCTGGTAAAATTCTTTTGTTATCAAATTTATCACTGTGGACCTTGGATGCTCCCGATTTTCCATTGTTTTGCTGTTGTTAAATTTTGCTGTTAACTTTGGGTTAAATTAAATGGCTGGTTCCACAAGTTTGTTTTTTTTTTTGTTCTGAACTCCTGAGAGCGTTGGTGAGCCCCTCCCGTGGAGCGCCTTGGGCAAGCACGTTTCCAAAGGTCGGGTGCGCTTCCGCGGGGGTGCGGTTCAAAATGGGGAAATAAAGAACTCAAAGGGTTTGTGGCACTCCGGTTGAAATGGATACTTACCAATTTACTTTAGATAAACCTTTACGGCTATTTCTATACAATGACACAAAAATCATTTATGCCGTTTGAAAGCTGTAAAAGTTCCTTGTAAAACACAGTTGAATATTAAATCAATGACATTATTAACATTATATTGGCATTATTTCAATCAAGAATAAATAAATCAATCGGCTTTTTTTAGCGTTTTTTTTTTTTTAACAATCACAGTTTTACATAAATATACATTAATAAAATTAACATTATTTACAAGAAAATACAAGTTTCTAATAAATAAAATAGAGTGCACTTGCAGGTTACAGTTACAGTTGTCGATACAGGTTCCTTATTCAAAATTTCAATTTTTTTAAGTGACCTCTGAGTACAAAAAGTCTAGAAGTGTCCTTTTAAATTTATTTTTACCCCAACTTGGACGGCAACAGATTTAATTAAAGTTTAAGTGGCAAAATATGAGTAACCTCTCCTTATCCCTTCGCAGGCACTATTCAAACATGGTGTCTTGACTATTGCGTACCTCAGCTCGGGTTCTCAGCCGTTCCCTGAGGCATTCAGGTCTCCCCGCTTCCAGGTCTTTCTGAATAAGACAAGATGTGCGGAGAAAACATACCGTAAGTCATAGGCAATAAGCTAAGGAGCTTCCTCTTACATGATATGTGATCAACTTTTCTCAGCTATATAATAGGTACCGAGAAAATTGAGAAAAGAATTCACAATGAGTGGTCAAGGAAAGGAAGTGAGTCCCTAAGCAACAATTAAAGGAATGTAATGATATTAACAGTGTGCTCCCCGAAATTGAGATCTCTCGGAAAAGAAGGGTTATGAAAGAAAGCTAGAAAAACCCAGCCTACCTGAAAACAATATTAAAGTACCCGCTAAAGTATTTGTACATCACAATGGTCGATTGTGCAGCATGGAAGTTCAAACCTGCCATAAGTTGGTGTGAAGTTGATCGCCTAACTTTCATTATATCAGAATTGTTTGAGACCCAAGTACCTATAAAAATTGTGTCCCACAGACAACACCAAAAGAAATTAAATGGCATGATACAATACGCCCAACCCTCACCCAAAGGCACTCCAAAAAAGAAGGGTTATGAGAGAAATTAAAAAGAACCCGTCTTTCTGGATCCAATTTGTAAACAGTCACAGAGAAGTTTCTGCCAAGGAAAAGGATTGGTCCAGCAAAGGAAAAAGAGATTGTGCAGCTTGGAGAATCGCACGTGCCAGGTTTCTGTGAAGTTCAACGCCTACCTTCCATCATATCTGAGATTGATAGGCAAAAGAAGCTTTGCATGTTCATTCAATTTGGTTCCATTTATAAGATGAATGGTTATGCTAATAAAAAATATATAAAAAAATACAATCTCGCAAGCAAAGTTTTTTCTTGCTACGTGTAACAAAATACCTACACTTTGATTTTTCTACTAAACATGACCATCAGAAACAGTTAACAGAAAATACAATAAAACAGAAACAATTTTTTGAGTCTTGAGTGAAGTTCTCACAAAACGCTTAAAGTACTATGCGTGCAGTTTAAGTGTTTGAATCTTTATAAAATCGAAATTTATTCAAAGAATTGGAATTGATAGTTGGGTTTGAATAAAGCCATTGAAAAGATAAAACGTTGGAAAGTTGAAGCTAATTAATTCGTAAATAGTGAGTGAGATTTACCTTCATAAATGAAGTACTGTACTATACTTGTAGTTCTCCTTAAATAAAAATATTTAAATTCACTTCATACATATTGTTTGAAAAAATAATATTATGAAATAATTGTGGCAAGAATATTGTGATTAATAATTAGGTATTATTATTCTTTTGATAGGTGATTAATAATAGGTAGGTGACAAAAGCACAATTTACAGTTCTTTAGGCCATTTACTTTATTGTAGAGATAAAAGTAAAGGAAAGTTACTATGGGTTAATAATTTCATATTTTTGTAGGTATCTATTTATTTTGAGCAAGAAAACTTTATTAATTTTAACCACTGGTGTCACTTTGACCGAGAGCGTAATATCCGGTTCTTCCTATTAAATTTTCCAAAGCATATAAGACGCTTGGCTGGAAAAACAAACAAATTGTTCTTACTCTTTTCTCAATTTAAAACTATAGGTCGATCCACATTTTTCCCACCATATTATGACCGATTTAAACTGTTTATTATATGCAATCTTGATTTAAAATTAAATCGGTTTAAGAAAACCAAGATGACGAATTGAGTAATTTCACAACAACCTAATTAAAACAATGATATTTCGGATTTAACAATTAGTGTTACTTGTTTTATTATAACTTCAAAATTTCCATTTACATAAATGACTAGGCTTCTTTCGCTATCATAATACTTAATGACACAGGGTCAACAATGAAAGTTCAAAAATCATATATTTCCTTTGCAATTCAGAGGTTTTGATTCGCTCTACTTACTGATCGGTAACTCACCAAGTCACTGTGAAATTGATTTTTTTGCCGTTGTGCTGAGAGAGCATTGACTACATAACATAGTTGGTACATACGATCAGTGCTACTACGCCATTATTTCAGTAGTGAGTGTGATTCTAATGGCGTCATAATTAAATATTTTGTGATTCTAATCAGCAGAAAGCTCTGTTGTACTTACAACGTGCTCATTGTAGTGATCCCAGCTTTTGTAGCGTTGACGGCAACAAGAACGAGTGACGAAACAGTCAACCGTATTCATCAGCGTTTAAATCGTATATTCAAAAGTAACAAATAAAAGACTGATGAGTCCCTAATAAGTGTTATCATTTTTTATATTTATTTAGATAAAAACGGGAGATAAACACCTTATTGCGATGTCACTGCAACTTTGGACTGCAGGGTGGGTGGATTTTTACAAACATAAATCGTCAAATGGTCTTACTTACAAGTTCAAAATGTGATAATTTATGTATAGTTTCTGTTCTCTTTTACACTAGTGGGGAAGATCTTACCTATCTATATCTGCTAACAGATTAATCCGCCCGCATGCAGCAGAGAGACAGCGGACTGCGGGCCTCCCTTACATCTACTGATACAACAGTTGGACCATTGGGATTCATCATTGATTTGTAATGTTTATAAAACTAATAAACTGATTATAAAGCGATTAAGCTTTTTGCATTTTGGGAAATAGTGATGATAGAAAGGAAACGAAATCATTCCAAAATGGTAATACTAAATGGTTTGTTGAATCAAGATTGATTTATCATCTTTAAAAAAAATTGTAACTGCAATCTTTATACCTTGCGGAAAACGGGTTTTTTAAAGCAACTCTATAATTTTCAAGTTTTTTCCTTATAATTATGATATTACAACAAAATAATTTTAACAACAAAAGTATTAGGCATAATAAAACTACTTGAATTATCACTCTGTAAGTATAATCTTAAAATTAGGTTGAAATTAAAAACCCTCATGCAGGTTTAATATCGTAATTGCAGTAATTTTATCGTAAATGTACAGTAAAGGTATATTGCTCAGTTCCAACGAAGATTAGAAAGTTTACTAAACGTTTAAAAGCTTTATATTTATAATAAACGTTGGAGAGAGACTACAATGAGGTCACTCCCCTTCAGTGTCGTGTATCTGTCGACATATATTTGATCCTGAACTGTGGTCTCAGGCAAGTATTGTGTGTGCGGTCGACTAGACATCATCTCTAATTTAATTTTACACAATACAGGGCGTTTGGTAGTCAGTAAATTAGCCAGTAATTTGGTCAAACATTTAAGGGGTTATTATGGATGTAAAATGAAATAAGAATACGCAGTTTAGGCAATTATAGTTTATTAAGTTTATAGGCCTACAATTAATTAGTGTGGTTTGGTCTGGTTTTACATTGATACAAATTCTGAATAAGGATGATTTGTGAATAGTCTAATTTAGGATGTGTGTTATTTTGAAGTTGTCCACGAATAAAAAGTAAAGCTAATAATCAGCAAATTAAATTAACGCAAGACCCAAACTTTATCTTCTAAATATAAATAAATGGTATCAGATAACTGACACATACTTTCTCCCATGAATATGAAAAGGTGTTAAAAGCCTCAAAACATTAATATCTTGATGGCTCAGTCGCATAGCCACCAGGTGAGCAGCACGAGTTTTTGCATCCAAAAATTGACTTTTTTAACACATTTTGCTCTATAACTTTTGAACACGCATTTTCCCGGAGATGCGGGTGGTGTCATTTAATTCAGAATTTTAATCTTAAAAAACCACAAAATTTTAATCAAAATCGTTAGAGCCATTTTTGAGAAATTTTGATTTTTCACGTTTTTTGGAGGTTTTTGGGGGTAAACTACCCTTAAAAATCAAAAATTCAAAAAAATGAAAAAAAACGCCTGGAATTATAGTAGATTTGGACCTATGTACCAAATTTCATTAAAATCGGACCATTAGGGCGTTCTCTAGCTCTGTTTACATCCTGACACACACACACACACACATACTTTTACTTTCTCCCCCTATACCATTGTATATGGAGAAAGTATTGTTTTCGTAAAACACTTCGCATTAGTTTGATGATGTATATATCCATTTTGGAACCCCCTTTCCCCCTATAAATGTATATATTGAGAAAGTATTAATTTGGTCAAAATTTTAAAATTTGAGTTGTTGGTAAATTTATCCGTTTTGGTGCCCTTTGAGTCCAAAAAAGTGTTTTTTGGAGTGATGTCTGTGTGTGTGTGTGTGTGTGTGTGTGTGTGTGTGTGTGTGTGTGTGTGTGTGTGTGTGTGTCAGGATGTAAACAGAGCTAGAGGATGCCCTAATGGTCCAATTTTTGTGAAATTTTGTATGTAGGCCCAAACGCACGATAATTCCAGGCGTTTTTTTTTTCATTTTTTTGAATTTTTTATTTTTAAGGGTATTTTACTCCCAAAAACCCTCAAAAATCGTGAAAAATCCAAATTTCTCTAAAACGGCTCTAACGATTTTGATTAAAATTTTTTGATTTATTAAGCTTAAAATGGTGAATAAAATGACACCACCCGTATCTCCGAGAAAATGCTCGTTCAAAAGTTATGGCGTAATAAGTGTTTCAAAAATCAATTTTTTTGGATTTTCAAAATAGCTGTTATTTTGAAATAAATTTTACTCATCACCATTAAATCAAGCTCAAAAAAACTAAATAATCCAGTATTTAAAATTTTTGCTCTATGTCAAGTGGTTGCGGAGAAAATTCAATTTTTCGTTTAGCGGTAAACGCAGTACGTTGTTAAAAGTCACATACGCGCGTAGGGTCAAACTCGCGCTGCTCAGCTGGTAGCTATCCGACTGAGTCATCAAAATATTTATGTTTGAAGCTTTTAACATCTTTTTATATTGTTGGGAGAAAGTATGTGTCAGTTAACTGATACCGTTTATTTTGTCCATATTTGTGGGGCCTTGGGCTTACATACCTACTTGTGGGGCCATGTGTGTGCATTTGACAATACTGTGGGGCCATTTGAAACTGTGGGGCCCTACAAAAAAACTAACCTAAACTAACCTAAATTAACCTAAATCAACCTAACCTAAACTAACCTAACTTAACCTAACCTAATCTATCCTAACCTAACCTAACCTAACCTAACCTAATCGACCCTAAAAAGTGGAATTTTAGCTCAAAACAAAAAATCAAAATTTTGTGGGGCCGTGTGTAAGGCCCCACAATTCGCGAAGGCCCCACAATCCGGTGAAATTCACACACAAGGCCCCACAACTTATGAGGACATTGTACACACACACACACACACACACACACACACACACACACACACATACACACACACACACACACACACACAGACATCACTCTGAAACCCCCTTTTTTGGGCTCAGAGGGAACCAAAACGGATAAATTTACCAACGACTCAAATTTTAAAATATTGACCAAACCAATACTTTCTCAATATATACATTTATAGGGGGATAGGGTGCTCCAAAATGGATATATATACATCATCAAACTAATGCGAAAATTTTAACGAAAACAATACTTTCTCCATATACTATGGTATAGGGGGAGAAAGTAAAAAGGCGGTGTCTAAAATATACTGCTAATAGGCGTTGCATGGTTTAAATTGGATTGGGTTTTAGCATTTAAACTAAAATATCTTTGAATTGAATGAAATGCTGTACATATATTTGCATAAGTCCTTAGCTTGATTTTTTTTAGCCAAGACATGACGGGGCGAAGCTAATTGTATTTAAAAAAAACTATTGATACATACATACAAGATTTCAGTATTAGCCTATATAATGTTGTATAAAATCGTATTTAGCAACATGACTTTAAAATGCTATGACTTTCTTCTTATTTAATCTATTGGTATGGGGCGTGTGGAAAATTGTTTAGGATTCAAAGACCTTTAAAATTATCTACTACGTGACATAGACCATTGAATTCCTCATATCTTTTGGAACGTTCCTTAGAGAGAGTATTGCCATCTAAAAACCTACATATTTACCTCCCCCCAACATGATTAATACTAGAACTTGAATTTACAATCTAAATACTGCATTCTCAAGTTAAAGATTAACTTATATTTGCTTACATTTTCATGGCTAACTTACTCATTCGCGTGGTATGTTTTTTTAGGAAATAAAATATACTGGATTCCATTAGAAATTCATTAAGTACGGTACGCAAGTGTTCTGCAATGTTTTTCGTATTTAGGTCGCATTAATTGAATGGATGTGTGTTCTTCATGTAGTGTTCTTCAATGTAGTTAGGCTATTTGTTTGCACACTATCGTTTAAGGGTTATCATTCGAATAATAATGTAGTCTTAAATACCATAGCTAATAATCAGCAAAAATGTTTACATTTTTTAAAACAACACAATATTTTGTGTCTAAAGAAATCCAATGGAAAAATAATCATTTTCTTCTAATATTTTGGTGCGGTGGTCATATTTGTTGAAACTAACTAAACAATTATCATGATTCGAGAATTAACAACGTTTTAATAGTAGCCGGATCCTTTTGTTTGGCTTTGACATCTTCAATTCGTTCATGGCAGTAGCTCCAAAACCAAAGGAGAGCTTCCACGAGGCAAGTTTGGACGAATTCCCAAGAAAAATCCAAGGAGAGTGTTGCTGGGAAAAGCGCGACGAAAGGGCTTGGCGGAAATCGTCGATGAAGATATGCCTGATCTTCGCAAGAAACCTACTTTCGCCAGAAATATATCTATCACTCGATCATCCTGGTTTTTAAATCTCCTTAAGATATCTAAAACTGAGGACTTTTGTTCGTTTTTTTATCAATTGTTAATTAATATTACAATTAACAATATTTCTATTTAATTGTTATTATTAATTTTATTCTATAAAATTAATAATATTTCTAGATGTATCAGCTGGTGACATACAACAAAAGATCCACAAAAATATTTCTCCTGTAAATTATCAATTAATATTTATTTGAATTTTACAATCGATCTGAGAATTGTTGGAAAACTTTCTAACAATTATGTTCTATCTGTGAGTAACAAATATTATTGATATTTTAAGATACTTTACGAACTAAAGTGAATCTCAGATTTGGTTAACCTCAATGTTATGTTTTTGAAAAAGTCCTGATGAAATTCATACTAATATTTTGGTTTGTTTTAATAAGAAATCTTTCTTTTACGTTAACTAATAACTCTGATCTCCTACATGTTAGGAAAAATAGTCACCTCACTGATCTTTGCATGAAATATATCTTTTTTCAACTATCTACTATCCAATACAAAATTAATAGACTTTGTTTGATGTCTCGAAGAAAAAGTAAAACATGTTCTTGGCCCTTTTTTATAAAATCAGAGATTTTTAACACAAAAGTAATTGTGATAGTCATAGCTATTTTAGTGATACTTTCTGGTGACGTGGAACTGAATCCTGGACCAATCAATACCGAAAATACAAAAGAAGAATGCCCCTATTGCAAAAAGCTTTTCTCCAGATTAAAATCGCATATTAAGGCAACTCATCAACAAAACTATTTGGATGATCAATCTTCACAAGAGTCAACATTTGAATTTTCGGAAATTAATTTTAATCATGTTGGGATGGGCAATATTGATATCATAAGTGAAAGATGGTCTGCAAACGAAGAACAAGTGAGTTCTCGTTCACAAATTTCTAATGAACAAGATGTTATGGCCATACCTGGACCTTCGACACACAACCCTTTTAGAATGACTAAACCCAAAGGTAGAGACCCTAGATACACGAGACCATTCTATAAGTATAACAATGATAGTAGTGACGATGAATGTCTCAGTCAACACATCTTAGTCACTAATGAGGAAGACCCTTTGATTGAAAAAGTGATTCCTATGTCACACACAACACATGAAACCCGGCACGATGACAGCCAAGTATATGATGATGACAGGGACCGAGAAGATCCCTTAAGCACTGAAGAAAGCTGTTCATCTTCCATTCAATGTGTTTTTTGTGGGCGAAGTTTTAAAGAACACGGTATTAATATACACATAGCAAAATCACACCCAGAAGAGGGAAGGAAAAGCTTAATAAAGAAATACAACAAAAAGTTTTCTAATGCATGTTCTCAGAATGATATATTGAGACCTAAACAGTCAATGAATGATGGCCAACAGGGACAAACATTAATTGACACATGTACCCAAAATAAATCAAAATCAAAATTTGATCTAGAATTAGAATATTGGTGTAAGCAATTTAAGGGTGGAGCGATAAACGATGATGAATGGGATGATCTAATTTCTGAATTTCAGAAGTGGTTAGCTCAAGCCATCCATAAACTCCCAGGCCCTAAGCATCCAGCTCAAATATATTATGAAGCGAGGAAAAATAAACTTCCTAGACCTGAAACTCACAAATATAAAGACACAACTAATCCCATAAGAAAATCAAAACGTGAAAAGGAGAAAAGGCTTAAAAAATACGAATATCAACTTACTCAATATCTATACTACAATCAGAGGAAGAAAGCTGTAAGAAAAGTACTAAAGGAAAGAAATCAACATCAGTGTAAACGTGATATCAAAGACATTAAAGAGTACTTTAGCAATAAGTTAAGTGTTAAAAATGAATGCACTAGAGAATATTATGAGAGTAAGCTAACTCCTTTAGAAAAAATTGAGCTGGATAGTGAATATAACCGCACTATCACAAAACATGACATATTGTTTGCTATGAAAAAAATGTCAAGTGACACGGCATCAGGCCCTGACAGAGTGATAATGAGAACACTTAAAAATGAAAATGTAGCAACGATCCTCGCAACTATGGCAAATAGAATGCTAAACACAGGGTACGTTCCAAAATCTCTAAGAAAGGCCAGAACAGTTCTAATATTTAAAAAGGGAGATGTATCTGACTTAAATAATTGGAGGCCAATATCTATTACATCAGTGATTAGACGCACTATTGAAAGGGTTTTTGAGAAGGAAATGAGAAAGTTCGTAGTCTTAAATGAAAACCAGAGAGGATTTGCTAACTCACCTGGTTGCCAAGTTAACATTAAGATTTTGGAGAGAGTATTAGAAAAGACGAAACTGGATAAAACGGATGCCACATTAGTTTTTTTTTTAGAAAAGGCGTTTGATAGTGTTGGTCACAATCATTTAAGTAAAACAATTGAAGCCTCTTCCATCCCAAGCAAACTAAAAACATTAATTATAAATCTAATGTCTAATAATGAAACACAAATACAAGTAGGATTAAAAAAGACTAAATATATAAATATTGAAAATGGATTTTTCCAAGGATCCCCAATATCTCCACTTTTATACAACATGAGCACGAATCATATCCTGGATGAACTTTCGGAACCTGATGTTTGTAATGAATATGGGATTAAATTGGAGGATGATGCTAATTCCGTTTCAGTATTGGGGTTTGCGGACGACAAAGTTTTGGTAGCTAATAACCATAAGTCTGCAGAAATATTAACACGAATGGCGATTAATAGATTTAATGAAATGGATTGAATATAAATATTAAAAAGTCACAAGCAATTTGTATAAAAAGTGGACGAATACAGAAATGCAATTTAACAATTGGAAACGAAGAAATACAATCTATAGAGCATGGTGAATCAATAAAGTATCTTGGAGTAAACATATCCGAAAATTTAATTTTCAATTCAAACGAAATCTTGGTGAAATTATCAGAAAAACTTAATAACCTTAGTCAAAGTACCCTTCTTTCTGGAGATCAAAAGTTAAATATTTTGAACCAATACATTTCTCCCACCCTTATCTATCCATTGCAAAATGCTATAAAGTCAGTGTAATTCCAAGAAAATTCCTTGAGGAGGGTGATAAATTAATAAGGAGCATTGTAAAGGAAATATTACAGTTGCCAAGTGACACACCAAATAGCTTTCTATATTCAGACAAGAAATATAAAGGGTTAGGTATTATGCGACTCACTTGGGAAGCATATATTCAAGAATTTAATGTTTGTGTAATTTTGGAAAATTCTAAAGTAAATTTATTACCACGCTCATATGAAACAGTAAAAGAAACCATTTTAAAATGTATGGATTTAACATTTTTGGATTTCAAACCTATACAAATAGAAAAGGTTAAAGGACTCCATGTAATAGCAAAACTTAAAGAAAAAGAATTTAATATCTGGTCTGCTCTCCCACAAAAAGGCAAAGGGGTCTGCTTATTCAAGGAGGTTCCAGGTGCCAATTCGTGGATTTATAATAAAAGAGGACTATCAGCTTCAGAGTGGAGGGACTGTCTGAAGATGACATGCAATGTTGTATCCGTGAGATCCGTGCCTGGAAGGTGTCCCAACACAAACCGTTGCAGACACTGTAACGAGGTTGAAACACTTGCACATGTGTTGGGCTCTTGCAGGCACGGTGAACTTCTGATCAACAAACGGCATAATGACGTCCGAAAAATTATAGCTGAAGAATTACGAAAACAATATGAAGTCCACGAAGAAGTAACCTGTACCTCCGAAAGCGGAAGCACACAACACACACATCACGCCGGATTGACATTATTGCCATTCATCGAAGAAATAAATGGGCGTGGATTATTGACCCCACAGTAAGGTTTGAGTAGGGCATCAACCAACCTGACGAAGTCGACCAGGAAAAGAAAAATATTTATTTGCCAACAAAACCTTACTTCGAAGAGAAATATGGAGTCAAAATAATTAATGTAATTGGTCTTCTGTTTGGTTCCAGGGGAACATTAAATAAAACTTACGTAAAATTTAGGCAAGATTTCAAAATTCAGAAGAAAATGGACAGTTTATTAGTGATTAGTATTTTGAAGAATTCTGTTTTAATTTTAAAAAACCATTTATATAAACAAAATGTCCTGTAAATTTGAAATAAATCAATGGAACAGATGCCATGCATTTATGGCACATATAAAAAGTCCAACTATTAACATATCCATGTCATGTGTATTTACAAAATTGTTTTTACAAGCACTTTGTCAAAGATGGCAAGCCATAAATGCGTGGCAAGTTAACAGTTCCTGTTGTTATTAAATCTGAAGAAATTTATAATAAATGTATGTGTCATTAAATGATTTTTACTTTCTGGTCATTATAAGTTTATATAAAAAATATACATATATTTAATAAGCTGTAAATACAAATTGATGGTTGACTACTTTAGTGAGATATTTGACAATTAATTGGTTTGGAAACTGATCGCTAGTTATAACAATTTATTAATTAAAAGTGAAAAAACTTGGATTACAAAGACACATCAGGGAACATCAAGCCATGCCATTAAGTGTTACAGTATCTTGTTTTTTTCTATAAATATCAGAATATCTATTAAATAATTTGCTTTTGCTATGTGCAGAAAGGGTAAAATTCTTTAAAAGTGTGAGCCAAATAAAAATTTCAAAACCATGCTACATATTTTAAGTAACTCATTTTTGTGTAACGAATCTTTGTTTTCAATAGTCTAAATCTGAAAACTTTTCTTACCTGTTCGTAAAACATATCCAAATTCATTTTTCAAATGAATCCCATGGGGGTGAGCATGTATTTTTGCAATTATATGGGGTTTGTAAGGAAGTAAACCCTACTTAAGTAATATACATATCAAATTACGTTAAAATGTTTATATACGTCGACTACGTAATGTCAATAAATAAGGAACGTACGGGATTCTGTTGATCTCCCATAAGAATAGCAGGGAAAACACATTTTTGGATTTTCTCCGTAACCGGTGAGGCAAAATAAAAAAATTCAAAATACTTAATTTGTTTGTATTTTAAGCTCTTTTAAATGGTTTCATTTAAATCGCGCCAGCGGACACTCGTACGAACGAACGCACTGATTCATAAACCCGAAGTCAAAAGGTCAAATTAATGGGCATTTTGATTGTCATTTCTGTCGCGTTCATCTTTTGACGTGCGATTTGCGGTATTGTACTCGGCTAAGTATTTGATGCACATATCAACATCAGAGTATGCTTGGGATAAATGTAGGATTTTCTTCCGACTCCTGGTGGGCCGTCCCCTAGACACGACTCGAAATTTTTGGTAACGTCAAAACATACTTTGTATTAAGTTATCATCTTTCCACGAAGGATTTTTATCTTAAGAAACAAAACAATTAATTAAAGGGGCGAAGGGGGGGGGGCGATTAAAGGGGACTTTTTTACACATTGTATGTTCAAAGGTACTTGTAATCATTTTGGTGTTTTATTTTCATTGTAGTATCTATAGGCCTATACATTTAATACGACACTTTTTTCTGTTCTTTTTGTTTGTACAAGAATCGCGTTGTAGAGTTTTTAACCGATTTGAATAACGTTTGTGTCATTGGAAAGAACTCGTTGTTGTTGCGGGAAGTTTTTGTTTTCTAGATTAGATTGCCAAATATCTATTTAAACGGAAGGGCCTTGCAAGCCCTTTAAGCTTAAGTTCTATATTTCCCCTATTACCATTGATAAGAAACTTTAGATTTTGAAGTTTAACACCTGAAACTAGCAAACACATCACACTAGCTAGAGCATCTGTCAAGTCGTACGAAAGAATAAATGTTAAACCATGGATGATACACTGGTTAACGAACAGCATTAATCAAGCCTAACTGTAAAAAGTATCCAAATTAAATTTTTTGACTCCGAGCAAAAAGTAAAAGCAAAAGTAGTATACGATTAATTAGTTAATATTATAATTAGTGTTACACATAGCATTTACAAGATCTACATGGCCTATTAACCAAATAAGTCCTATCAAACGGCCATTGTGGTTTGGTTCTCAAAACAAACTTCCGGATACCCGGTCCCGCAAATGGATTTGTGATTGACTGACCGTCGCCCGTCATCATTTGCATTTTACGCTATTGAAGTTGGGTGTAAGATTACAGTGAGACGTAGTGTAGGCCTAATACGACCGGTATTAGGCCTACACTATACCGGCCGTAATATTAGGTTTAATAAATTACCGGAAAACATGTGGTGTATGACTTCAGAACGATTTGAGAATGTTATTAAGGTATGGTTGAGAGAGAACGTGTTTTATACTGTTGACGAATATTTAGCCTGTGATATTAGCACATTAAGTATTTAAATTATTAAACTATTTTTGTTTATTTATCTACATCATTCTCTGTTTTAAATATAATTTTTGTTATTGCTGCTGCTAGAGGATATATTGAATTGTTGACATTGACTTTTAATATGCATTATAATGTAATTTGTGTACTGTTCCTTTAGGAAACCAAGGTTCTTAGATTGCATGTGTATTTAAGATCATGACTTTGTCAATTGCATAACGACTGTGTTTAACAACAGTAAAAATTCATTATTATTGATTCTTGATTCTATTAAAGAGCAAGATATGCGGTTTATTTTGGGCTTATGACAACAAGATCATTGTATCCCTCCACCTATATTAGGTGTATTCAAATATTATTATTGGGCACTACCCACCTTCAGGTTTATGGCGATGTTTTGAAGGGATGCGGCAAATCTTGAGCCTTGTCAATTTGTAAAAAATACACAAACACACACGAACACGGACACATAAAAAACGAAAAACCTACAAAACACGCCAATCTACTCCGACGTTTCGAGAAACTATAAAAAACGTTTCCCGTTTTCAAGGTTCTTGAGTTGATTTAATCGAGCCGAGCGTCTGACCACGACTGACGGTGACTCATCGTTCCTGGCTTGGGGCGGGGGGAGGGGGAGGCAACGGTCCTATTCATTCCTTTCATTGATAACATAGGCCTTGTGTTATCAGTCAGCTGATTTACCTCTGCTTTCACTGACTCCAAATAAATAGGATTTATTTCAACAGATGGGCGTGAAATAGGCTGCTCCTCAAATGCCATAAACAATGATTCCGTGAGATTACGTTTTTTCCAGTCAGATTCTTTATATAAAATGACACTTTCATCCCATTTTATACTATGGCCCGTATCAAACACATGTTCACATATTTTGGAGCCATAAAGTTCTTTGTTTTTAACTTTTCTCATGTGTTCTGAGATTCGAATCTGTAATGGTCTAGACGTCTGCCCTATGTAGTTTTGGCCACTGGAACATGGAATTTTGTAAACAACATTTTTGTTTTTTTGGTCTCTATTATTAGGCTTTATTTTAGTAACCTGACTTCTGATTGTTGATCCTGACTTAAAAACAGTTCTTATCTGATGTTTATCATTAATCGTCTTATTTTTTCTGAGAGATTTTTAACATATGGTATGCAAACAGTTGCGATTGGTTTTTGTCGTTCAACTCCACTCAAACCATTATTAATTACATTTCCTAGCCGAGTGTCTAACATTGACATCATAACCTCCCTGGAACCCGCTGTACCACTTTTACCTAATGAAATAAAAGATAAAGATAAAGATAAAAATAAAGATATTTATCTAAAGTGTATACGCTTGTTTTAGCATTTCCCCTTGAGCTTTTTCAATGCTCAAAGTAAATTGTAAAGACAGGGAACGGGAGTAGGCCCCCGTGTAAAAGCATTTTATACCAACGTTAGCACGGGGTCCTCTCAGGCATGCAATATTGCGGCTGGGTTTGGGACTCGGTCCGTTTGTACGCTGACATGCAGACCACAGCTGTGGCCAATTTGCGGTGGCCCCTGCACTCGGACCGAGGGCGTAAGCCACTAGGGCTGTCCTCAACCTCTTGTTTCCCTTCTGGAAACTCAAAATTATGTTAATGAATCTTTGTTAGCTATTTGTGTTTTTTAGTCCCCAAGGCCCCCCGAACATGTCGTGGTTCGCCATTGATGTACGGGGGCCGAAATTTTTTTAATGTCCGTGTGGCCTTGACCCACAAAGATTTATAAAAATTTACTGCATTGCTAAAGTTAAATATTAAAGATAGGGTACGGGAGTAGACCCCCGTGTAAAGCTACTTTAAACCAATGTAGCATGGGTCCTCTCAGGCATGCAATATTGCGGCTGGGTTGGAACCGGTCCGTTTGTACGCTGGCATGCAGACCACAGCTGTGGCCAATTTGCGGCGGCCTCTGCACTCGGAACGAGGACGTAAGCCACTAGGGCTGTCCTCAACCTCTCTCAAAATTAAGTAAATGTTTTGTTAGCTATTGAAAAGACAATGCAGTAAATGTTTACAAGTCTTGCGTGGTGAAGGGAACACGACATTGGATGTTGCCTTGTTGTCATAGTTGGGTCTCTTCGGAGGCTACAGCGATGACAACCCAAGTGCCCCACACCCCCATAGGGGGTGTGGGGCTTAATTTTTTAAAGTTTTTCTGTGACCTTGACCTAAATATATAAAAGTTTTCAAATTCTTTAACAGTCAGGTCTTATTAACACAGTAAATATATTAAGGTCTTTCAAAAATGTACAAGTGAGGTATAAGTAACACACAAGTGTTGAGTCGTCCATAAGTGTGTCTTTTTGGAGGCTTCAGCGATGGTAACATAAATGCCCTAAGTGAGGCTTATTTTTTTAAATTGAACCCCCCCCCACAAAAAGTGCGAACCCCCCCCCCCCCCCCGACAAAAAGTGCGACGACCCCCCCCCACCCCCCCACCCCCACCCCCTCCCCCACCCTTGATATCCTGGGCGTGGCAGCCCCGGTGGGGATATAAGGCGGCCGGGCGGCATGCACTTCTCATTCCAGTCCAGGATCCAGTACCGACCGGTTCTCTCTCTCGCTCCTGAGTTTTCAATCCTCTTTTCATATTTACTCTGCTTCATCAAGATGGGTCTTAAGCTCAAGAATTACCCACCAGCTTCATCAACCTCGGCCAACACGTCTCAGCCCTCATCGTCCTCCGCTCCGATCCTAGAATATCTCATGACATCACAGATTCTGAGCTTTCTGACGATGCCACCGCCGCCACCGCAGCCTGCCTCGATGCCCAGCCTGTCACCATTGCCACCAACATTGGAAGAGGTTGGCGCACCTGCAGCATCGGAAGAGGCTGGCGCACCTGCGGCATCGTCAAAAAACCACAGCGGACGAGTCCTGATAGCTTCTCAGCACTCTCGCTGCTATCAGACTCAGGATCGGAGTCTGCGGTGTTCGAAGAGGCGTCAAGGTCGAGGATAACCCCCTACAGTCGCACGAAGAAAATCCTATCCTACACCAAATCCCAATGTCCCTCACCCATATCCCCCATGCCACCTACACCAACCAAACCACCCCGTAAATCAATCTTCTCCCCCGAACTCCCCACGATCGACCTAACCCGTTCACCTACCCCACCCAAAATTGTCTGCAGCCTACCTTTTGACCTACTTAAACCTTCACCTCCCACCCCCATTCCTTCTAGCCAGCCTAAACCCGACAAGCTCCAAAACACTCCAGTAAAGCGTCCAACACAAAAACGTAAGCGTGTTAAAGCCCCTGCTGGCAAGGGTAATAAATGCGATTACGTGTGGATGTCAAAAGACTTTGGGGTTCTTTGCTGTCAGAAGTTTGCTGTTTTAGATAAAGACCGTTGCCAAACGCACTTGAACAAAAATATCAATCTTCCGAGAGTAAGACCCTACAGTCTTAACAACATTAGGTCTAAAACATCCCAACCCAGACATCCCCACAGTCCGCAACCGCTTGATATTAGAAGACTTAAAGTGGATGAAAAATATTATTTTATTGTTCAAACTTATGGAGCTTTTGATTTGTAAAAGGTGATGGCCGCCTTCATACAATGAAAGTACCCGTTCGGATGGTACAAAGACAATTTTTCATCCATAAAAAAGGCTATCTAATACGAAGGGAAGGATGCCAATCTGTGTGGGAAATGGATTAGGATGTAGGCCTACCAAAAGAAATTCTAAATTGTTAGGTTGTGTTGGACGATATTTAAAAAAACAAAAATTCTTTTTCCAAATTATTTTTCCAAATTTAGTCCTAACCCTCTTAAAGTAAGGGAGAGGGGTATTATACAAGTCAAGTAATAAAAAAAAAATACTTGACTTGTATAATACTTTAACCTGGCGGTGATGTAAAGTCACTGGGACAATCTCAAACCGTGTCCTTGAGGGTGAAGACTAAGTTACAAAAATCTTTAACAAATAAAAACCTACCTCCAAACACTTGTAGCTTGCTACAAGTGTTTGGAGGTAAAAATTTTTCAAAGTTTGAATGACCTTGACCCATATAAATTACTGTTTAAAGTAAAGTGCTAACCTTACAACTAATGTCGTGTATCACGTGATACCCCCACTCTAACGCTCTTACTAAGCTTGTATGAGCCGTTCATTTGCTTCAGTCTGTTTCTGTACTCCGTGGTAAACATGTCACGGTACAATTACAAAGGTGGTCACTTCTTGATAGATCAACACAATGCTTGGGAAGTGCTAAACCGTCATAGAATGGAAGTTGAGTATTGTATAAGACGAGATGGGTCTACATTTTATCTATGTATTATAAACAACCAAACTTATAAGTATGAACAATGGACAAAAATTAATTATAACAACATAGATGAGCTGTTTGCTTGGGTGTTTGAGGTGTGTAAAGTTATTGAAGAAACCAAAATGATGGGTGTGCTAAAGGTATGTAAAACCGATGACCGCGAAGACTAAGGGAAATGTAGTGGAAGTCCTTAAGCTATCCCCCCCCCCCAGTGTGTTACCCCCACCACTAAAAACGGGTATATATATGAGTGGTGATTTACTGTCCGTTCATTCAGCTTGCATCCGTTAAGCAGAACACTTCGCACTATGTCTGGAAACTCTTCAGCTTCTGGCTCAGGTGTGTTGGGCCCAGCCGATCGAGCCTTCTGTTAAGCAGTCGAGTCCGATTTTCCGGCTTTGGTCCTGTCAAGAAGGACCTGTACAGCAGCAGTGGAGCCTCTAGATCAGCCTGGTATGTAAGGAGTCGCGTCCGGTTTTCCGGCTTTGGCCCTGTCAAGAAGGAGCTTTGCAGCAGTGGAGCCTCCAGATCGGCCCGGCCTCCTACCAACCCGCAACCAACCACATCAAATGCATCTACACAGACACCACCAAACGTATTTGAAGCGTACAACGAAATTATAGAGGAAAAGGATAGGGTGTTAGAGAATGTAATCCGTGAGGCAAATTCAATCCTGAGAAAATACGATAGACTAATTATGAAGTGTCAAGATCTTTTAGTGGACAGTGATGCTAGTGAGGATGAGAGTGGATAGGTGTGTGGGTAAAGACTCGGACTGGGACTTGTGTGTTTGTATGAATGTGTGTGTGAATGCGGAATACAGAGCGGGGATAGATCACTCTGTGGCAATGGACTAACATGCCACTTAGTGATCTATCCCCCGTTCTGGTAATGTTTTTGGATGGCCTTGACCCACTTTACCAAGGTTAGCCAGTACCCCCACCACTGATAAGTGTATATATACAGGTATTGATGTGCAGTTTGGTTATTCTGCTTTGTACCGCTTAGCTGAATACTACACTTAAACATGGCTTCCAACTCTCGGGCTTCCTCTTCTTCAAGAAGGCGTGCTGCCAACGTCCTGCCTGCTACTCGTGGACCTGCTCGACCATTCCATAGCATAACTGTTGCTCGGGCAAACGCCTGCAAAGCTCCGATGCTACGGACCTTGCTGGAGGTGAGCCAGGACGGGCAAGGCTTGCTCAGTCCTGGTCAACGGCAGGAGCAAGAAAGGCGTATGGCGTACTTCAGGCTGCAGGGTGTAGTTCCCAGCTTGAAGTTAGGCGATCCCAGAGTAGCAAGCATCAACGAGGCAGCGGACTACATATCACACCTTCACAGTGTTTTAGAAGTAAAGGACCAACAAATTGAAAACTTAAAAGAACAATTGAAACAATTTAACTTTAACCCTATGGAGTTTGTGGAAGCAGTGATGAGTGATAGTGATGATGAAGGAACTGAATATATATTGGGTATGTAATAGAGGACTTGAACAGAGACATGTGTGTGCGTGTGTGTGTGTGTGTGTGTGTGGAATACAGAGCGGGGGATAGACTACTTTACGGCAATGGACTAACATGGTGCTTAATGGTCTATCCCCCGCTCAAAGGGTAGCATTGGATGACCTTGACCCACTTTAAAGCAAGGACAACCAGTTAACTGGTATAAAAGAGGGGGTCTGTACATCTCGACTTCATTCTGCTTTGGACTTTCCAGTGGAACGCTAGAAAAAATGAGTGGGTCGCTGCTTGGTGCTAACTTGGACAGGTATTCTGTGATGGTGCATTATGAAGATTGTAGAGACATGTTGACGGCTGTGTATGAGTGTTTGGTGAGAAGGATCTTTCAAGAAAACTGCGAATTTATGTTAGCGTGGAAAAGAAACTTGTTTGTTGATGGTCATGCTACAATGCAAAGCATGAACCACCTCCATGTGTTAAAAGTAGGACATCATAATTTGGACGAACTGGACGATATGTTTAGGGAGCTGGAGTGTTCGATACATCAGAGTTGTAAGCCTTGTGAAATTGAAACTTTTAAATTGGATTTGGAATTAGAATAAAATGTGTTAAACAGGACTCGAACTTGGACTTGATTGAGGTTTTGTAAAACAGAGCGGGGGATAGATCACTTTGCGGCAATGGACTAGCATGCTGCTTAGTGGTCTATCCCCCGCTCAAAGGGTATCTTTACGTGACCTTGACCCACATAAAATGTATAGTTGGTGGGGGTATAAAAAGGGCAAACCAATTGGATAGATACACCACTTTCATACCATGGCTCCACTTGACAACACCGTGTTCCATCGCGACAGAATTCTTTCAATTCTGGAGGTAATACCTGTAGAAGTTATAGAAGCAGAGGACCAACTACCTGCGGTTGACCAGGAAGAGGAGGAGGAAGAAATAATGGATATTGAAACGGACTCTGACGAAGCTGGTTTAACGGATAATGAAATGGACTTGCACGCCTACGAAACATTAGAGTCATCATCTGAGTCGGAAATGGAATTCCAATTGGAAATTGAAGAAGAAGAACAAGACACTCCTCATCGTCCAATGGATAGAATGTTAGTTGCCAGAAGAATTATGTATTGTCATCGCTGCCTATTCCGTGATGAGGATGATTCCGACTCTGATGGTGATGTTTCACCTTTGTAAGAAGTTTGTAAAAAAAAAAAAAAAAAACAATGTGAGCGGGGGATAGAGCACTTTGTAGTAATTGATGCTGCTTAGTGCTCTATCCCCCGCTCAAAATAATAATTCCAAATGACCTTGAACTATATAAACTTGTTGGAACAGACGTCTTTGAAAAACTCGTACAAAATGGTGGATTTAGATCAAACATCATCGGTTTCTCAAGCCTGTTGAAGAATGTATTGGAAATGGGTGTTTAAAAGCCAAATCTACTACATGATTGATAAACCGGATGTATATGACGTCACTTTCCCCCACCCTTCAACCTCGGGTATAAAGGGACCCAGTTGAGCGCGGTGCCCATTATTGCGTGGACATTCACAGAGTGTGCATTCAAAGCGAAACTGTTTGAAATGGCTCTTTGCGACATTTGTGGGGAAATTTTTGAAGACGAAGATCTTTTCACCCTACACAGAGAATTACATGAAGAAGAAGATGGAAAAGAAGATATTATCATCGATGAAATAGACTTAGACTCAATTGACCGGTTTTTGGAAGAGCATCAGAAGCAGATGGACTACTACGACAGCTATCTACAGCAAATGCAAAGAAGAAGACCTATTGTGATCCAATTTGCTGGTGCTGGACCATCCACTACTAGAAGACCTATTGAAGAAGAGGATATGCAAGAAGAGGACACGGAAGAAGAGGACACGGAAGAAGAACTGGAAGATGTGAGACAACTGCGCACCACGGCCTTACCAGGACGAGTTGTAACACATTTTAAAATTGATAATGTGCAATTGGAATTGGATAATTTTATAACCCAGGCCAGAGTACTTGTTGGAAAAACGCTAAAAGAAGAATTACAGAGATTGAACTTCATTAAATTTGGACTGGTGTTAGAATCAAAGTTTACCAATACTGATGGTGAAACGGCATTAAGAGCATTCATTACCAAAAACCGAACCCTTACAACTGAATCTGATATCAATGAAATTATTGAAGAATGTTTGGATGAACTGCTAGTTAAACTGCAAGAACATGAAGGAAGAGGATCCGGCTGGAGTCTGTCATCGATTGAAGGTATGGATGTAAGGGTTCACAAGCACGGATATGGTATAAGGGGTAGTAGTTATATACCTTTGCCAAAGAAGATACAAGCTACCAAATCTTGTATCAATGTGCAAAATGAGGACAATGAATGCTTTAAATATGCTATGCTAACAAAATATGTGCAAGAAAATCCATGTAGAGTTAGCAGAGCGTATCAAAATGTCCAACACCGCTACAACTTTCGAGGTTTGTCATACCCTGTTAGTGTTAAAAGTATTGGTAATTTTGAGAAACAAAACCCAGGTGTTTCTGTAAACGTGTTTGGTTTAGATGATTCCAATAGTGTTTATCCTCTGAGAGTATCAAAAGTTGAGGAAAGAAACCACACGGATCTGTTATTGATAACTAAGGGTGAAATTTCACATTATGTGTGGATAAAGGACTTTGCAGCCTTGGTTAAAAATCAATTATCAAAACAGAAACGTAGGTTAACAGTGTGTAAAAGATGTTTCTGTTTCACATATAAAGAGTTGAGACGTGGAGGATAGGAGTGGTTGTCGGAACACCAGCGGCTTTGTAATGACAACTATGAAGTGAAGATTAGTCTGCCACCACCATCTAGAGCATTTGTCCAGTTCAATAAAACAGTTCACCAATACCGGATTCCACTAGTTATCTATGCTGACTTTGAATCCACGTTAGTGCCGCAGGAACTTCCGGATGGTGAAGTAACTAGAAGAACCAAATATCAATTGCATCAACCTAACAGTTTTTGCTTATTGGTGAAATCTACTTTACCTGAAGAACAATTGCAAGACTATGGCTTAACATCCACTCCGATACTCTACCGTGGGGAAGAAGCTGCTAAGTATTTTGTAGACCAGTTGTATGACATTGCTGAAAAGGCGGAACGCTTATACGGTAATGTTTTACCCATGGAACCTTTGAACCAAAATCAACAAGAAGAATACATTTCAGCAACAAGATGTTATCTATGTAAGAAGAGCTTCAGTGAAGAAAATCCAAAATTAAGAGATCATGATCACCTCACAGGGTTATACAGAGGACCTGCTTGTAATTCATGCAATATAAATTACAAACTGCCAAACTTTATCCCTGTAGTGTTACACAATCTTAGCGGCTACGACTCCCACTTCATTATTCCAGAGTTAGGAAGAGATAATGGTAAAATTGATGTTCTTGCTACAACATTGGAAAAGTACATCAGTTTCTCAAAAACAGTAGGTAAAATTAAACTTCGCTTCGTAGACTCTTATAGATTTATGGCATCTAGTTTGAGCAGATTGTCTGAGAACCTAAGAAGAGAAGACCTAAAAGAAACCAGCAAAATTGTACCTGAAGATAAATTGGACTTAGTAATGCGTAAAGGAGTGTTCCCCTATGATTACATAACTTCTGCAGAACAATTTGAAGAAACCAGTCTGCCACCGATTGAAGCCTTCAATAGCAAGTTAAATGAAAGTGCAATCACCGTTGAAGACTACAATCATGCTTGTAATGTTTGGAACCAGCTCAACATTCAAACCTTAGGGGAATATTCTGACTTTTATATAAAACTGGACGTAACTCTGCTGTGCGATGTGATGGAAGAATTTCGAAACACCTGCTTCTCCGCCTATGGACTGGACCCTTTACACTCGTACACATCTCCAGGATTAGCATGGCAAGCTATGCTAAAGTCAACCAACTGTCGACTGGAACTTCTAACGGATATTGATATGATGCTCATGATGGAATCTGGTGTACGGGGCGGTTTAACACAAGCTGTAACACGTCATGTTAAAGCCAACAACAAGTACATCCCCGGCTTCGACGAGCAACAACCATCGGTCTACCTTGGCTACTTTGACGCAAACAACCTTTATGGTTGGGCAATGTCAAATCCGCTTCTCTATGCTGACTTCAAATGGATCGACCCGGCCACCATCGGTGACATCTCACGGATTCCAAAGAATGGTCCAAAAGGCTATATTTTGGACTGTGATTTCGAATATCCGGAGCACCTTCATGACCACCACTACGACTTGCCTCTCCTAGCCAAGACTGAAGTTTCACCGACAGGAAGATGGCCAAAATTGATGATGACCTTGGAGAATAAAGATCGGTATGTGGCTCACTACTGGGTAGTTCAACAGGCTATTGAATTGGGTCTACGTATAGTGAGAATTCATAGAGCAATTGAATTCACCCAGTCTTGTTGGTTGAAACCATATATTGATTCCAACACTACAAGAAGAGCTGTAGCGACAACAGCATTTGAAAAGGACTTCTACAAATTAATGAACAACGCCATCTTTGGGAAGACCTTGGAGAACAAAAGAAAACACAAAAATGTAAAATTAGTAAGTGATCCTAGGAAATTGGAAAAGTTGGTGCAAAAACCAAATTTCGGAACATCCATGATTATAAACGAAAATCTAGTTGCTGTAAGTATGAAGAAAACAACAATAGTCATGGATCGTCCGTTATACATCGGTATGTCGATTTTGGACATAAGTAAAACCCTGATGTATGATTTCTATTATAACAAAATGGTTAAACACTACGGAAGGGAAAACATTGGAGTCGCATACATGGATACTGACGCATTTATCTACTGGATAAAGACTTTGGACATGTATGAAGACCTAAGGACTTTTCCATACAAAGAAGATTTCGACTTTTCTGACTATCCGAAGAACCATCCAAATTATAATGAAAAATATAAAAAAGTAATTGGAAAATTTAAAGATGAAGCAAATGGAATGCCTTTAGAAGAACTAGTGGCACTGATGGCAAAATTGTATTCATTTAAGATGTACAACAAGAACAACACACCGACAGTCAAGAAAGCAAAAGGAGTGAAGACATCTTATTTGAAAAAACATGTGACATTCGACCACTACAAGACTTGTTTATTTGAAGATACTACCATCTCAGCAACATTTAACAATATCCGAAGCTTCAAACATCAAGTCTAAAGTGTTACCGAAATTAAAAAAGCACTGTCAGCTCAGGATGATAAAAGACACATTATGCCCGACAAAATCCACACTCTTCCTTTCGGCCATTACTCCCTAAACCCTATGAACTAGTAACCTATTCTTCGTCCTTCTACAACTTCGACCTTATTCCTTTCTCCTTCCGTAAAAAAATGGGGAACACGGCAAGTCCAACGCCGTGTTCCCCATTTTTTTACACAAGTTTGGATGACCTTGACCCATATAAATGATGTGAATATTTAAAACAACATTCATTGTGATTATACATGTGACACAACAAACATTGAAACCTGCAATATAAAGGACTTGAAGCAACAAATTGTCAACGAACTTCATAAACCTGCAAGAAGAAAGTTTCCACGAAGAAATACGGTGATAAAAGGAATTAATGATTTATATCAAGCAGATTTAATCGAAATGATTCCTTATAGCAAACAAAATAAAGGATATAAATACATATTGACTGTTATTAACTGTTTTTCAAAAATGGCAGATGCTTTACCGCTAAAAGATAAAAGTGGCAAAAGTGTTACAAAAGCAATGGAAATAGCTATACAAAGAGACAAACATACTATTAAACATTCACAAACAGATGATGGAAAAGAATATTTTAATAAGGAATTTGCAAATTTAATGAAAAAACACAATATAAACCATTATTCAACCAATTCAGAGGTAAAAGCCTCAATAATTGAAAGATTCAACAGAACCTTAAAAAGTGCAATGTATAAAATGTTTTCCAACAGAGGATCGCACATATGGATTGATATTTTACCGAAACTTATAAACGATTATAATAACAAGTTTCATAGAACTATTGGGATGAAACCAAACCAGGTGACTAGCAAAAATGAAAAACTGGTATTAAAACGTATAAAAATGAATACTAAACCAAAAGTTGAAAAACTAAAGCCTAAAAAATTTAATGTGGGTGATAAAGTGCGAATAAGTAAATATAAAGGTGTATTCAGTAAAAGATATCTGCCAAATTGGACCAATGAGGTTTTTACTGTATTCAAAGTACAACCTACAGTACCTGAGACATATATTTTAAAAGATAATAAAGGACAATTGCTTGAAGGAGGGTTTTATGGACATGAAATGTTAAAATCAACAGTAGGCGATGTATATTTAGTTGAAAAGGTGTTGCAACGGAAAAAAGATAAGGTTAAAGTACGATGGTTAGGATTTAATAAGACGGAAGATTCTTGGATACCTAAAAAGGATTTGATATAACGATAGAGAATCATTTTAGGTTGAACCATTACAAAGGATGGAGATAATACCACAAAAGGAGAGTTTTACTATTAATAATATAGATGAACTCACAGTGGATAATTCAGAATTCAATAGTGGGAAACATGGCAATTTGTTACCAAACACCGTGCGCTGTCTGGTTACCGGACCTTCCAACTGTGGAAAAACTAATGTAGTATTCAATTTGATTACAAACCCTAAAGGATTACGTTTTAATAATTTATATGTATTTTCAAAATCACTACAACAACCAAAGTATCAATTATTGGAAAAAATACTGAATAATGTGCCTGAAGTTAAATACTTAAAATTTAATGCAAGCGAGAGTGTCATGCAACCACAAGAAGCTAAACCATTCTCTGTGTTCATATTTGACGATGTATCTTGTGAAAACCAAAACGCAATAAGGAATTACTTCGCTATGGGTCGACATAACAACATAGATAGCATTTATATTGGCCAAACTTACAGCAAAATACCTAAACAACTCATTAGAGACAATGCAAACATGTTAATTGTATTTAAACAGGACGAAACCAACCTAAAACATATATATTTTGATCATGTAAATGCGGATATGACATTTGAACGATTTAAAGAGTTGTGTGGAAAGGCTTGGGCTGAAAAGTATGGGTTCCTAACAATTATGAAGGAACAACCGCTAAACAATGGTCAATACAGGATAGGATTTGATAAATTTATATTAATACATTGAACGTGGTATAAAACATTCATTGTTGTACAACACGTCTTGCTACAAACATGGTTAACCAAGAAAAATTAGTAAAAGAAATAAAATCACTTAGTGATTCTATTCGTCCTAAAAACAGAGCATTAAAACTAAGTATTAGCGAGAGGGAGAAATTCCTTGAATCTACTTTTAAACCTATTACTGAACCCTTGAAACAATTAAACAAAAAATTTGCTAAACCTGTATTGGAAGGAGATGCGATTGCACCTATTACGAAGTTTGAAAGAGAAAATGTAAAATCAGAAGATTTTAGTGATGAAGACCCGGAATCCTCTACATATAGTGGTTTTACCGGTGGAGAACCCGAAAGAGAGCTAGAATCACCAGACTATAGTGGAATAAGAGAATTATATGAAGTAAAAGCCAAAAGAGGACATGAAGTTGTATCAACTGCTAGTGAAGAGGAAAAAGAAGAAGAAACAAGGGAAGGTCCGTCAAACATAAGCTTGTTGGGTGAAAACATTCATAACAAAGGACCTTTAGGAAGGAAATACATGATAAAAATGTTAGCTGGAACAAATCCTAATAAAAACTACCATAGTTATGGAGTAAGATTAACAGAAGACGGTTTAATGGTTGGTAATAGCCCGGTAAACATTGATGAACATGATAATATTATTGTTGGTGATCAAAGATATAAGGGCACAAGGGGATTATTTTAATTATTATTTGAAAATAAGCCTTTAGAATTGTTAGTTAAAGAAAAAGACATGGAAGCATATAAAAAGATTTTGGAACAAACTAATGCATACAGGAGGAAGTATTCAGCTGACCAACCTGTTTTTAAATCAAAGTCTTTAAAATATAGAGAATTTGTATCCAAGTTAATACCAACAACGAGAAGACAACCAATGCCAATAATACCAAGAAAACCTGTAAAACGAAGGTTTGTGTCATCCACTTTGGATATAAGTGCTCCAGAACCAAGAAAAAGAAACAAGTCTGTTACAGGTACAGGTTTAATGAAGAAACTACATAACACAAATGTGATTTATTACAATAATATCAATAAATTGGTTGATAGAATGAAACTAATACATGAGGCTAAAGAAGCGGGTCATACTGGATTGGAAAACGAATGGGTGGCTTTAGTGGATGAACTCCGAAACCGTGGGGTAATCTCATGAAAATGCGTTACTCCTTAGAGTACTATTCAGTTGCACCATGAGTGTCGACAAGTTCGGACGTTACTCCTCGGATGGGTTATATTATGCGAATAGTTTAAAAAGAAGTGCTGGTTTACCACAAACACCTGATGGAGATTATGATATGAGTAATAAAAGGTTTAAAAACATAAAAGATCCTTCAGATGAAAACGATGCAATAAATTTAAAAATGTTAAAGGAAAAGATATCGCCAACATTAAGACTACAAAATAACACATATGACGCAGAAGATCATAGAATTATCAACGTTGGTAAACCAAATCAAAACGGTGATGCGATAAACAAAGGTTATTTATCATCTGAATTAAAAAATACGTTAAAATTCAATGGGAAAACGTATAGTGACAACAATAAACGTATATCCAACGTAGATGACCCTAAAGATGCAAAAGACAGCGTAAATAGACGCTATTTACATTCCTTGATACCTGAAAAGACAGAAGATGGATTTTCTTTTTATAAATTTGTTATTAATGATATAGGTTATCCAAAAAATGAAAATGATGCTGTAAACCTCAAATATATAAAAGATCATTGTGTCATACATGATGTGGGAGTTATCGATTGTCTTGGTAATTGTTTAGCAAATGTAAAAGATGGTTCGGCACCAACAGATGGAGCAACGGTGGGTCAAATGAAGGAAACTTTAAAACAAGAAACATCTGGATTTGTAAAACATGACCAAGTAGTATCGCGAAAAGGGGATGTATTTGTGCAGGGAAATGAAAAGTTTACATTACTTGAAGAAAGGAATAATGCTTGGGATGGTAAAGGAAAGAAATTATCATATATAGGTATGGGTACAGAATTCTTTGATGTTCCAGTTGTAGCACAAACTATATGTTCTAATCCATATAATGATGAACCTTACATATGTAGGTTTAAAAAAATACGTAACGTATCTCCTGGTATCAACGATTTCGATTGTGTTGTAGTTAGTCAATCTTTGATATTAGATAAACCAACTGGTGATATTTTTAATGCAGATGATAAGAAAATAGGTAATTTAAAACAAGGAAGTGATCCAAATGATGCTGCAACTGTAGGACAGGCTATAACAACTTCATTAAAGGACCATAAAGTATATACTTGTAATAATAAACGTATTACAGAACTTAAAGACCCTCAACATGTGGATAATGCTGTTACTGTTAATTTTCTTATTAAAGTTTTAGGAAATGCATTATTTGATATGTTCAATATTATTGCAACCCGTACACGTTGGGGTAATTGGGTGTCTGAATCCGAAAGAGGTAATTGGATTAAAAAGGAAATTTTTAATAAATACTTTATTAACCCTAATACGCAAAAGTTTAGATCATCAGATTGGGGTGATATTGATATTTAATATAACAACACAATAAACTACTTCATTTATGTCCAACTGGTCATAGAGTTAACACATAAGTTGTACATAGCGGTTATAAAAGGACAATAATGACATTCCAGTACATCAGTCCATATCGAGACACTGTAAGGAAAGGAGGCGGTATTACGTCCACAGCGGTTTCTCTGTTAAGTAAAGCTTTAAATCGTATTCCAGTAGGATCTATCGTAAATAGAGCAATAGACGCTTTACCATACGAATTTCATATACCGGGAGGTTATCATTATTGCGGACCAGGAACTAAATTGAAAAAACGACTGGAAAGAGGTGATCCAGGCATAAACAAGTTAGATCAGGCTTGTAAAGAACACGATATCGCATATTCCACGTTTGCCGATTCAAAAAATAGATCGATAGCAGACAGAAAGCTTGCGGACATAGCTTGGCAACGAGTAAAATCAAGTGACGCTAGCATAGCAGAAAAAGCAGCAGCTTTAGCAGTAACAGCAGGTATGAAGGCTAAAACAGCAGTAGGAGGTGGAAAAAGAAGGAGAAGAAGGGTAAAAAGGAAGTCAACCACAAGAAAACATGGAGGAAATATAAGAAGACGACGATCTAGCAGAAAAGGCAGGAAGAAGCCCACCGTGTGGTCAATGGTAAAAAACGGGGCAGGTCTTTACCTAAGACCTTATCGTGCATATTAAATGAAAAAAATCAATTGGTCATACCACATAAAGCATTAACCAATATTGAATTATTTAAATATATTTCCTGTTTAAAAATACCATTTTTCCGCGGTGTGTTTATGAAAGACAGTTTACCAAAGAAAATGTGGCAAAATGAGACTGGAATTGTAAATTTGGATAATACTGAAGGGCCTGGCACCCATTGGGTTTGTTATAAGAAACTAAATAACAATGTATATTATTTTGATAGTTTCGGTAATTTGCCACCACCAAAAGAACTTCAAAATTACTTTAAATCTGCTAAAAACATATATTATAACTATAAAAGAGAACAACCTGATAATACTTCAATATGCGGCCATTTATGTTTGGAATTTCTAGCTAAAAGTATCAGTCACTATTGAGATGTCTTCCTATACGGTATCATTAACAGGAAAATCGTCCACTTTACGAAGTATCCTTTTTCCAGCGTTACGCTTGCAAAAAGGAAGGTTTTGGGAGGCGGCACTATTGGATTTTACAACTTACAACTCTATTCCCAATGTTACGGAAGGTAAAAATAACGTATTGCATTATTATAAGGGAAAAGATGCCAGTGGGAAATTTACAGACTTACAAGAGTGCAGGTTACCCACAGGTTCTTATGAAATTAATCATATAAATGAATTTTTGCAAACTAAAATGGGAAAAGACAATATATCGCTAAAAGGTAATAATAATACGATGAAAGCTGAAATTACTTCCAAATATTATATAGATTTTACTCAACCAAACTCAATTGGTGATTTATTAGGATTTTCCAACGATGAGCCTGTTTTAGAACCAGATGTAACACATTCCGGTAAGAAAACAGTAACAATATTAAAAGTCAATAGTATAGACATAACTTGTAACATTATACAAGGAGCTTACAGGGATGGGGCTAACACCCATATCATACATACATTTTACCCAAGTGTACCACCTGGATTTAAAATTGTTGAAAAGCCACAAAACCTGGTATATCTACCGTTGAACACCACTTTCATTTCAGACATCGTGTTGAGCGTATTGGATCAAGACGGTAACTTGGTAGACTTCAGAGAAGAGCCTATTACGATTAGATTACATTTAAAATCGACACTTTAATACAAAACCATGGGTTTAACATTTAAAAGCGAACAACCTACGGGAAACCGCATTAGTAGCTCTTCAGCTGTGGAGGAGTTAACACGCGAGAACATTCGTTTCTTAGAGAGAGTTGGATTAAAATTAACCGATTATGGATATACTGGATATAGCGCAGGGTCCAACATTCGACGAAACCCTATGGGAAAAAGAATATCACACCCACAACCCTTACACTTCATCGAAATTAAACAATAACGATGAAATTCGTATTCCCATACAACATCAAGACATTTACACACTACCATGTGAAAGTTACTTGTATATTGAAGGAAAAGTTACTAAAAAGGACGGTACTACTGCTGGTACAACAGTTCCATTTATAAATAATCCTATGGCTTTCCTGTTTGATGAAATTAGATATGAAATATCAGGTGTAACAGTTGATTCCACTAAAAAAGTAGGTATTACAACGACTTTAAAAGGATTAACATCTATAACACCCAATGAAACCAATTTACTTAAACCTGCCGGATGGGTATTACCTACAATTGACACAATCACTCCAAATTCAGATGGATATTTTGATTTTCATATTCCATTACGTTTGTTGCTTGGTTTTGCTGAAGATTATAGGAAAATAATATTAAACGTTAAACAAGAATTAGTTTTGTTGAGGTCTTCTAACGATAAAGACATTATTAAAGCTGCAGATAATACGACTGATGCAAATTTAGAATGGAAATTAAAATTAGACAAAATTGTATGGAGAGTTCCACATGTTAAATTAGCTGACGAACATAGAATGCTACTTTTAAGAAAATTAAAAGCCGATCGTGATATTGTCATTCCATTTAGAAGTTAGGAATTCCATGAGCATCCCAGTTTACCTACTACGGATCGACACACTTGGACTGTTAAAACATCAAATTATGTAGAACGAGCCAGGTATATTATATTTGGTTTACAAACAGGTAGAAGAGACGACATCACTAAGCATGCAGGACAATTTGATCATTGTAACTTGAAAAATATTAAAGTTTATTTAAATTCACAATTCTTTCCATACGACAATTTAAATGTGTCATTCACTAAGAAGAAATACAGTATATTGTACGATATGTACGCAAGATTCCAAAGTTCATATTATGGTAAAGCAAATACACCTTTATTATCACCTGAAAAATATTTCGATGCCTACCCAATAGTTGTAATTGATTGTTCTAAACAAAATGAATCAGTAAAATCATCAAGTGTGGATATAAAAATAGAAATGGAATTCAACGCGGCTATACCGGCTAATACAACTGCATACTGTTTAATTCTACATGATAAAATTGTAACATACACACCTCTAACTGGAATTGTTAAAAATGTACTGTAAAAACCAGTTTTGTTTCATTCCGCGAGTATAAAAGCAGAGCGTACAGGCCGCTCCTCATCAGTTTGTTGCCTACTGTTGTATGGGTAGCATCGTATTCAATATGGCTTCTCCTAGTGGTACACCTGAAAATGTGGTAGATATTGAGAAGGAGATATCTGAGTTTTTAGACCTTCAAGGTCACCAGGAAGGAGGTGAACAAAACGTTTGCGGACAACTTCACGGTAATAATAATGTTGAAGAAAAAGGTAAAAGAAGAAAGAATATACAAAAGAGAAAAAGGGATATTGAAGATAATATTTCTCCAAAAATATTGAGTGAGGTATTTTTGCGAATATTTTACCCAATCTCTTCCAGTTTGGACAAAAGTGTTTTAATCGGTGTTATGAAATCGACAGATTATTCCCCTACTGTAATTTTAACTCATGGACCCAAAATGATTTTGTTTACGGACAGTGCTTGGGAATCGTTTATGAAACACTTGCATCTGCTAGAATGCTATTTAAGTAGTAACATGTTTGGAAGAAAGACAAGAGTAGGACTTTTGGATTCAAATGTGGAAATCGATATTATTAAACATCGTGGTGATCATCAGCTGCGGTTTAGAGACACAACAAGACATGATAACAAAATTCAACTTAATCGAGAGGAGTTTTTTATTTTAACTTGTGCGACTGAACCTATAACAAGATATTTGAGACAACTGGTGTTTTCAAGTTCGATTATTAAAGATTACCTGGAAGACACTTTGGATAAACAACCGGACGCACCTATATTATACGGACCTGTGGATACTTCTATATTTAATAGAGTTCCTCATGAAGTACAGATGTTGAGACAATTGGAAAAGTACGCTCAACTACATAAGAAATCAGTAAAACAGGAAGAAGAGGAAGATGGAGGAGAAGAATCAAGTGTTAGTGATGAAAACGAAAACAAGGAAAATATAAAGATGGAAACTTAAATGACAATGGTTAGTTTCTAAAACAATAACCAACATTTTGTGGGGTTAGACCTATTGGGGACGGTGCCCACGTTAAATATACACCAACGCGCCAACAACTGTACGGCCTGGTATAAAAGCAGTACCTACCGTGGTGTGGAAATCAGTTGACCTCCTGACTTCATAATGAGCAGACGTGTGACCTTCAAAATGGACAAGGGAGAAGAAGAAGAACAAGTAAAGTCCAAGCCTGGTATTATTGAGTTTCAAGCGTTTCGTGGTAATGATGATAGATTCATTATAAAAGAACTTGTGTTTTTGGACATGAATACAAGTGTTCCTTATTCGTTTTTATTTAAACCGCCATGTTCTTATTCATCTTTAACTAGTAAAGCCGCTACTACCAACAGATGGATTTCAAAACACTTCCATCATATCGATTGGTATGATGGTTTTACAAGTTACACGGACTTGTATCACATTATGCATCACTTTTCAGACAAGTTTACCAATATTTACACAAAGGGGCTGGAAAAGAAAAGATGGATCGAAGGATTTACTCATGTTCCGGTTAATGATGTGGAATTGGATAAGAATTATCAATACATGCTGGAAACCATATGTATTTGTACAAAAAGCCCAGAACATGATAAAGATAGACATTGCGCTTTGAAAAATGCTTATAAACTCGCCTCTTACCTTCAAAGTGGGGAAGTGGGGAGTGGTGGGGGTAACGGAGAGTATATAAGTGAGGAGCAGACCGGGACCTGGCATGAGTATTACTCGAGATTCCGAGACGACAACATCTCCGAGCAAGAAGACGATCTGTAACCTGACCATGGCATCTCACCAGTTCCTTCAGACTTTGGTCGAGCAGTTCAATGCTCACTCCAAGTCAACAATATTACCTGTGAAGAAGTGTTCTGAACTAAAAGACGAAAAGCACTACATAATCCATGCTATGAAGAAGATGGAGACTACAGTTGGGGAGGCCATCTGCTGCAGTCTCAGCGAGGCACCGTTTACTCCGGGGGATGAACCAAAGTTCCAGGTGTACCTGCCCAAGAGATTCGTCCATCTTCTACAAAACGAGGATCTTCGCTCTATTCAACCCGGGCGTCTATACCTGGTGTCCCACGGCTGCACGGGTAGCAATTCTACAGAGTTGACCATCCACATCGCTGACAAGCAGCAGTGTTAGATTTAAGTTTTAATGTTGTACATATGTTATTGTAATGTTTTATAAATAAATCATAAAAGACAAAAAAATAAAAAATAAAAAAATGCAACATATCAATATGTGAAGTTTGTCACATATTGATATGTTGCATTTTTTTTAAACTTCGCGGGTGACCTTGACCTTTGACCTTTGCATTTCACAATTACCCCCACTACCGCACTAGGATTCAAACCTGCTTGGATGCGAAAAACGGTCAGTCTGTTGCCAACTAGCAAACGATGAGCACCTTGTACGAGCTTTGCTTACAACGAGTTATAACTGACGCATCTTTATTCCAGACGGCTTTACAAGATAATATCCCTATAACAGTAAAGCAGGATATCGAAGAGTACAAGAAAGATAATAGAGGGTATTCGGGATACTCCTGGTATAGGTTCCAAGACGGGGAAAAGTTTTGTAGGCCTTGTGGTGATGCTGCCGTCAGAGACCTTCGACGGTTCGTACAGGAAGGTGGTAGAAAACAGTTCGGATTTCTAGCACCGATGTTTAGATTTGAAAACTACAAGGACACCTGTGCTATTTGTTCCATCCCATTGTATCGATGGAAAAAGTTTAGAAGTGTTTAATTGGATCTTTTATACCCCCACCACCGTTACCCCCACCGCCATTACCCCCACCACTTTTTCATGTACCTCCAAACGCTGTGCCTCAGCTTCATTTCTACTCCAGCAGCCAACCTAGCAACATCAGGATGTCTCTGAACGTCAGTTGCGCAAGTTACGAGGAGGTGAGCATCAAGACTCAGCAGGAGCTAAACGACTTGTACAAGGAGTTGCAGCTGATGGTGGCACGAGGCTACCGTATAAACGTGCAAGTTTACGCTTGCAATATACGGAACACCCGGCAGCCAAAGGAAGAGCCTGGACACTCCTCGACAGCTTCCTCACCGACGTCCATGAAGACCGAGCCGGACAACTTAGATTACTTCAGCTGACTAGCAGTTGTATTTCTTGTTCTAACCATTGTAGAATATGTTTATTTTTTCATTATATTAAAGAAGTAAATGAGCAAAAACACCTATCTTGTTACTGACATATGAGCTCAGTAACAAGATAGGTTTTTTTAAAACACGGTTTGAATGACCTTGAAACTTCCCCCTCCACTGCTTTGCTACCCCCACCACTTGACTATTGATGTACATGGCACATCACAATTGGAAACCTCATTCCATCTTCAACAGCCAAACCGACAACATCAACAATGGCAAACCTACCAACGGATAAAACATGTCCTCACGTTTGCTGTGACTTCGTCCACGAGTTGGAGAAGAGGATGCAGGAGAGGGCGATACGAAGAAAGCAGATCCACTCAGAAAATATCATGATAGTCAACGGCTATCTTTTATTGTTCGGCCTTATTATGGTTGTACTTTTCATACTGTATGGCATAGTCACATGTGTCGGCAAGGTTGCAGAAGAAAACGCTCGCCACCATCAATTGGAAAGTTTTAATGTTACTTTGTAGGTTTTCCTTTTTTTAAAACTCCGTTTGGATGACCTTGAAACTTCCCCCACTACTCCACCACGCCCCCCACCACTTCACCATGTTCCTGCATGAGCCTCACATCAAGCATCATTCCTTGTTCAGCAGGCAACCATGGATGACAACAACACCATCACCCAGGCAGACTCCACTACCGATGTTGGAACAAGTACGGGTTGGACACTGTCGATCGACAGTGTGCACTATCTAGAGACAATTTGCCAAAGGATGAAGGAGATACTCCGGGACAACCCTGGAATCATAATTCAAATGAATTTGGACTATGATTGGTCGAGAGTTACACTGCAGCAGGATGGAGACAACACTCAACAGTCACCAGAGTATACCCCAATGTCACCTATTTACCCCTATGAAGGATCTGATGTGGAGGTCAACGACGAGGCTGATGGGGAGTGACCTTCTTTCCTTTTTTAAAACCCAATTTGGATGACCTTGACCTTTCCCCTCTACTCCTTCATTTTTTTTAAAACTCAATTTCAATGACCTTGAAATTTCCCCCTCTACTTTTCAATACTGTTACTACAGTCTGCGGCTCACCTCATTCCTTCCTTAGCTACCATGGCGAACGAGGCTACTTCTCAAGTTGAAGTTGACTCCACTACGGACGAAGCATTTCCCTTGTGGTGGACCGTTCATTTGCAAGATGTGACAGAACTAGAAATGTTACGCCAAAAATTGCAATATGTTTTTAACGAGAACCGTGACGTTGAATGTAGGATGGAATTGGATTTTGATGCGACCAGGATCAACTCAGAACCTTTAACTTCCAGCCAGCCTCATCCACACTTTACACATCTGTACACTCCTATAGCGCCGAAAGAAATAACCATTGCCGAAGCTGACTCATCCACACGTTTTATTCACCCAACATTTTGGGTGTTGATTATAGACAATGTGTACAAAGTGGAGGTGGTATGTAATAGGTTGAAGGAGTTGATGGTGGAAGATCCTGGCCTTCGCTTTAAAATAGAAATACACTTTATCTATGGAGCACCAGCAAGGGACTCAGACGACTCTGGTTCTTCATATGAAACTACTACAGACGACGAGGACGACTAGCCATCTTTCTTAAAACTCTATTTGAATGACCTTGACCTTTCCCCCTTTACTCACCTTAGTTTATATAAGCTGCGCTCTCACTGACTACAGCATCATTTCATCGTGCACCTTCGCCGCAGCAACATGGAGAGTCAACTTAACTACTGTTGCAAACAGAAGTGTTTTTCATGGCCCAATGACATTGATGTGGTGGATGGACTGGCTTGTAGAAAGTGTGAAGCTTTTGGACAATGCATGTGTCGGTGCAAATCTTGGGAGAAGCCAAAGCCTGAGTTGAAGACATTCCATGTGTACCAGATGAGAGGGCATAAGTACACTTGTTGCCCTGAACGTTGCATTGAATTTAATCTAAGACAGCTAACTGGCTGCAAAATGTGCAACAATCATTTTGCAGGTTTTTGCAAACATTATTTAGGGGCGTGTCAGTACAGATCAACTTGGCATACCGAAGCACTCACTATCAATGAAATCGCTATAGACTCACAAGAGTAGTCTTTCTACTCTTTGACTTTTTTAAAACTCCGTTTGGATGACCTTGACCTTTCCCCCTCCACTCACCTTAGTTTATATAAGCTCCATTCCCACTGACCACGGCATCACTTCATCTTGCTCCCTCGCCGAAGCAACATCAAGTATGGAAACTAAGCGTGTCTCATGTTGCGAGCATAAGTGTTTGGAGGAGCCAGGCGTCATCCATTGTGCAAAGAAGCTTTGGGAGGAAGAGACAGGGTCAACCTATTGCTGCAAGGACAAGTTTTTCCTACTACCAAGATGGCAAGTGGACGGGTTGGCCTGCCAGCAATGTGAATGCTTCGGATGTTGCAGGTGTAGATGCAAGAACCAGCAGCTGCCACCACCGGTACTACAGACTTTCAAAATTTACAAGTCCCACTACTTTTACACTTGTTGTCCGCAGCGGTGTATTAAATTTCATTTCTTTAATCTTACCAATTGTCGGAAGTGCTACGGACAACCTGATGGGTGGTGCACCTGTTTTCTGAACTCCTGCCGCTACAGATCGGATTGGTTTACAGATCCCTTGAAGATTGATGAAGTCGCCCAGGAAGCACAAGAGTAGTCTTTCTACTCTTTAGCTTTTTTAAAACTCCGTTTGGATGACCTTGAGATTTCCCCCCTCCACTTCCCCATATACCTAGAGTACACAGAGCCTGACAGTCAGTCGCTCGGTGACCGTCGTGGGGTGCGCATCGGTGTCGGCGCTCTGTAGTTGTTAAGTGTTCAAGGTCACAGTAATATGAAATTGCGGATGTTGTGCTTGTTCAATGGCCTCTGAGGACTAGTGGATGACGGTTTAAGCAAGGTCATGTCGCAAACTCGAGTTTGACTTGGCACTTTTGCTGTTTCTCATCGCAAATTCGCTCCAAGTCGTCAAGGTCACGTGGACTCTGACTGAAACTCGGAGCGTAGTGCGAGAAACGGCAAAAGTGCCAAAAAATTTTGAGTTTCGGCGTGACCTTGACCTTAACAGTGTCAGTGACGTCATTTTGATGATGTAATGGATGATGACGTCATCAGCATGTCATTTCTGTGACGTCATGGGTGTGACGTCACGGAAATGACGTCATCGATGATGACGTCATCAATTACGTCATCGATGACGTCATTTTGATGACGTCATGGGTATGACGTCATCGATTGCGTCATCATCGATGACGTCATCGATTACGTCATCGATGACGTCATCGGGGTCATTGACCTTGGCGATGACGTCATCACATTCCTCAGAGGTCATTGAACTGAGCCAGCAACCGCAAAAACACACTACTACCCATCCAGCCGAGATCAAAGAATTCTTTTCATGAGGTGTTATTGAAGTCAATCCTTTTAAAGTTGTTGATATACCAACTTTTTTTGTTGAATCAACTGTTACTCCAGATATCTCATATCTAATTTCATCAAACAGATATGCCATAGGGTTATTTATAAAAGGAACAGTTGAACCAGATTTTCCATCCAATGTTGTTACTCTTCCTTCGATATATAAATAACTTTCACATGGTAATGTGTAGATATCTTGTTGTTGAATGGGAATTCTTATTTCATCATTATTATTTAATTTTGATGAAGTGTAAGGGTTGTGAGTGTGATATTCCTTCTCCCATAGGGTTTCGTCGAATGTCGGTCCTTGTGCTATATCCAGTATATCCATGGTTGGCAAGTTTTAGTCCGATCTTCTGTAGGAAGCGTATGTTGTCCGGTGTTAACTCGTCGAATGTTGAGGAGCTACTGAGCTCCCGACTCTTCCGTTGTGGTTTAAATGATAATCCCACGTTGACTTTATGTTGCCGCTCTGATATGTAACCGTATAGTTATTGTTTCTCCTCTAAAGTCAACACTAATGCCGTCTTGATCCAATATGTTCAGTACGATGTCTGAAATGAAACTGGTGTTTAACTGTAGGTATATCAGGTTTTGTGGCTTCTCAACTATTTTAAAACCAGGAGCTACTGTCGGGTAAAATGTGTGTAATATATGTTGATTTACTCCATCTCTATATGATCCGTGTATAATATTACACGTTACATCAATACTGTTCACCTTTAATATTGTTATTGTTGTATCGCCAGTATAATCATTTCCAGGAGCTAAAATTCCTTTCTTCTTTGAAAATCCGAGCAAATTGCCGATTGAGTGGTCTAAGCTAAAATCTATATAATACTTTGAAGTTATTTCTGCTTTTAATGTATTATTATTACCTTTTATAGAAATATTTTCTTCTCCAAGTTTCTTTTGTAATACTTGGTTTATATCGTCTATTTCATATGCTCCTGTAGATAATGGAATTATTTTTAATTGTGAATAATTTCCTTTTTCATCTTTACTCTCATAATAATGTAGTAAATTATTTTTTCCTTCTGTAACATTGGGAATTGAATTGTATGTAGTCAAATCCAATAATGCTGCTTCCCATAGTTTGTCCGTAGATAAACGTAATGCTGGGAAAAGTGTACTTTTCAATGTTGACGAATTTCCACTCAGCGACACTGTATACGATGACATCTTAAAGCTGACTGACGCTCTTCGCTAGGAACTCCAAACATAAATGTCCGCATATTTCCGTATTGCTAGGTTGCTCTCTTTTGTAGTTGTAGAATATATTATTGCAGTTCCTAAAATAATGTTGAAGTTCTTTTGGTGGCGGTAAATTTCCAAAACTATCAAAGTAGTAAACATTTTTTTCACGTTTTTTATAACATACCCAATGAGTACCTGGTCCATAATTAGAGTCTAAATTTACTATTCCAGTTTCATTTTTCCACACTCTATTTGGTAATGTATCTTTCATAAAAACTCCTCTGAAGAATGGTATTCTTAAACATTTCACATATTTTGACAATTGATAGTTTGTTAATGCTTTATTTGGAATTATCAATTTATTCTTCTCATTTAATACACACGGTACGGTCTTAAGTAAAGACCCGATCCGTTTTTTACCATTGACCATATTGATGTTTTCTTGACTTTCCTTTTAGGGTTAGTGTGACATCTTCTTTTGATGTTCCCGCCTCTTTTTGCAGCTTCTTTTTTACTAGGTTTTCTCCCGCGTCGTCTTCCATCACCAAACTTAGCTTTCGTCTTCATGGCTGTTGTCACTGCCCAAGCTGCTGCTTTTTCCGCAATACTGGCGTCACTTGATTTAACCCTTTGCCAAGATTTTTCCGCTAGCGCTCTATCCGCTATTGATCTATTTGTTGAATCTGCAAACTTGGAATACGCTATATCGTGTTCTTTGCAAGCTTGATCTAATTTATTAATTCCAGGATCTCCTCTTGCTAAACGTTTTGCCAACTTAGTTCCGGGTCCACAATATTGATAGCCTCCGGGCAGATGAAATTCGTATGGTAAAGCGTCTATTGCTCGATTTAGAACAGCACCAACAGGAATCCGTCTTAGCAGGGATAACGCAGCTGATGTTATACCACGTCCTTTCTTGCCGCTGTCTTGACGACGACTGAGGTTGCGGTCTTCATTATGTCGTCTTATATAACCAGCGTGTTTACTCCACGAGCTGCTTTACATAAATGAATAACACATGCACAATTTTTATATTTAAATACTTAATTATTCAAATTAATTATATACTGATTTATAATTCTATTTTTAATCCAAGCTTCTCGTTCATCGGGTTGAATCATCACATGACTCGTTGTACTAGCTATATGATTGTGGGTATCGATAAGTAAATTGCCCACTATTCTTATTAAACAGTCTAAAGTTACAGCATCTTTTGGATGTTGGGGATAGTGTAACTGCATAATACGTTTATCATTACACGTGTAAGCAGTCGAATCACTTTTCGACGTTGTTATGACTTGTCCAATAGTAGCAGCATCATTTAAATCTTCTCCTGGTAAAATATTAATTATTTTCTTCATCTTTGCATCATATTTGGTCCCAAAGTGTTTATCCCAAGTTATTGTTTGTCTCAATGTAACACAATCATCATCTTCATAACCAGGATAAATATCTTTTATTCTTCTATTACGACCATTGTATGTACCTAATGTACCACCACTCGCAATTAATGTTTGCACCATTAGAGGTACATCTGTATCTTTTATACCAAATCTTCCATTTGTTATTGTTTTATGTCCTGCATCCCATTCATCATTATTTCCTTGCATTAAATCAAACTTTTCATTTCCATGTATAAATGTATCTCCTCGCTTTAGCACGGCATCTTCATGTTTTACAAAATTCGATGTTCCCCGTTTTAATTCTTTAGATAATTGTTCCATAGTAACAGCGTCTTTTGGTTGAGAACCGAACTTTACATTTGACAACACTTTCCCATGACAATCGATTTCATCACCATCTTGTAAAATACAGTTGTCCTTGATGTATTTCAGGTTTACAGCATCCCCATCTTCCTTTGGGTATCCAATGTCATTTATTATAAATTTATAAAAATAAAATCCGCGTTGAGTCTTTTCCGGTATTATAGAATGTAAATATTCTTTATTAACTGAATCTTTATCATTTTTTGGATTTGCCACGTTGGTTATTCTATGATTTCCAGCATCATATGTCTGTCCATCTTTTAAATTATTACCCCATTGTAATTTTAAAGTATTTGAAAGTTCAGATGATAAATACTCTTTAGTAATTGCATCAGAACTGTCAGTTGGTTTACCAACATTAATTATTCTATGTGATTTAACATCGTAAGTATTCTTGTCTAATTTCAATGATGTTGAAGTAGCCTCTTTTACTGTCTTTAAATTCGCTCCATCAGTATCTTCTTCTGGGTCTTTAACAAATTTTAAACGTTTGTTACTCATATCATAGTCACCTTCAGGTGTTTGCGGCAATCCACTTCTTTTTCTGTTTTCTCCTCCTTGTACTCCTAGCCCGGAGTACCGTCCGAACTTGTCGACGCTCATGATTGAACTGATCCACTGTATGCTCACAGCTCTCTTATATATCCGTGATGATTTATACAACTATTCCACGATTTCGAAGTTCGTCAACTAAAGCCACCCATTCATTATTTAAACCTGTATGACCAGCTTCCATGGCTTCATGTAATAGTCTCATTCTATCAACCAATTTGTTTATATCATTATAGTAAATCACATTTGTATTATATAGGTTTTTCATTAAACCTTTACCAGATGTCGAAGTTTCTCCTTTTTTCTTTTTACCATATTCATCAATAAGTGATAAGTCCATAAGTGATAATGACTTCCTCTTAAGCGGTTTCTTCACAGCTGGTGCAGTTCAACAATCTTTTTATTACAACTGTATATTTAGTTGCACGTGTTCTATTTATCATTGAATCTTTGGAGTAATTCTTCTTATGAGCATTAGTATTTTGCAAAATTTCTTTAAAAGTATTTAAATCTTGAAGCGTATATCTTATAGGTATATTTTTGAAAATCATTTCAAATAATCCTTTTGTTCCTTTATATTTATGCTCACCAATAACAATATCATCATCTTTAGTCAAATATACTTTTGAATCTCCTATTTTTAATTCATTTCCATCAATTCTCGCACCATATACATGTGACTTGTATAATTTTGGGTTATCTTTTATTTCATGTAACATCTTCATGATATACTTTCTTCCAAGAGGTCCTTGTTGCAATGTATCACTACTTAATTTTGTTAGATTTGGAATTGATTGTTCTGCTTCAGGTATATGTTGTTCTTGTTCTTCTTCTTTTTCAATATTTATTTCTGGTTCTTCTTGTCTTGTTTCTTCTTCTTTTTGAGAAACTTCACTATCACTTGTGTAAGAATCATCATCTTCTTCCTTTTTCAAACTTTTTACTTCAAATTTAGAAACAGGTAGCAAAACATCTCCTTCATAATGAGGTTTACCAATAGTTTCTGTTATCTGTTTTAAAGGTTCTGTAATAGGCTTAAATGTAGTCTCCAGAAATTCTTCTCTTTCATTCAAACCCATTCTTAATGCTCGATTTTTAAGTCTAATCGAGTCACTCAGTGATTTTATTTCTTTTAATAGTTTTTCTTGGTTCACCATGTTTACGCTGCGAAGACCAATCTATTACTAAACGTATCATCAATCGTTCAATGGATTAATACAAATTTATCCAACCCTATACGATATCTTCCATTTTTTATAGCTTCTTCTTTCATAATAACTAGAAATCCATATTTTTCAGCCCATGCTTTGCCACACATTTCTTTAAATTTATCAAATGACATGTCTGCATTTACATGATCATTATATATGTGCTTTAAATTTGTTTCATCCTGCTTGAAGATAATAAGTAGATTTGCATTATCTCTTATTAGTTGTTTTGGAATTTTACTGTAAGTTTGACCAATATAAATGCTTTCAATATTGTAATGTCTCCCCATGGCAAAATAACTTCTAATAGTGTCATGATTTTCACAAGATACATCATCGAATATAAATATAGAAAATGGTTTAGCCTCGTTTGGCTCCATTATAGTTTCACTAGCATTAAACTTGTAGAAATTAACTTCAGGCACACTTGCGAGTACCTTATCCAATAATTGGTATTTGGGTTGTTGCAAAGATTTGGAAAAGATGTAAATGTTGTTGAAACGTAATCCTTTAGGATTTGTTATTAAGTTAAAAACCACATTCGTCTTTCCACAATTTGACGGTCCAGTTATTAAACATCTTATTGTGTTTGGCAGTAGTTCACCATGTTTTCCATGATTTAACTTGTCGTTGTCAACTGTTAATTCATCAATATTATTAATAAAAAATCGATCCTTTTGTTGCACAATCTCCATCTTGTGTAAAGGTTAAACACGTAATGACTTCACAAATTGCTACACCAAGTCTTTTGTAGGGATCCAAGAGTCTTCACTTTTATCAAATCTCAACCAACGTACTTTAACCTTATCCTTTTTTCTTTGTAAAATCTTTTCAACAAGATATACATCGCCGACTGATGATTTTAACAACTCATGTCCGTAGAATCCACCTTCGAGTAATTCACCCTTGTTGTCCTTTAAGATGTAAGTTTCAGGTATTGTTGGTTGCACTTTATAGATTGTAAATACTTCATTAGTCCAGTTTGGCAGATACCTTTTACTAAATACTCCTTTGTACTTACTTATACGAACTTTATCATCAACTTTAAATGTTTTAGGCTGCGTTTTTTCATGTTTAGGAGTAGTATTATTCCTAATATGTTTTAATACCATCTTAGCATTACCGCTATTTACTTGGTTAGGCTTCATACCAATGGTTCGATGATACTTGTTGTTATATTCTTTTATAAGTTGCGGTAAGATATCATACCAAACATATGATCCTCGTTTGGAAAATGTTTTATACATTGCTCCTTTTAATGTTCTATTGAATCTTTCTATTATTGAAGCTTTAACTTCAGAATTTGTTGAATAATGATTTATTTTATACTTCTTCATTAAAGCTGCAAAGTCTTTGTTAAAATACTCTTTCCCATCATCAGTTTGTAGATGTTTGATGTTGAATTTATTTCTTTGTATAGCCGTTTCCATAGCTTTTGTAACACTTTTACCAGTCTTGTCCTTTAGCGGTAAGGCATCAGCCACTTTAGTAAAACAGTCTATAATCGCTAAAATGTATTTGAATCCTTTATTCAACTTACCATGTGGTATCATTTCAATGAGATCGGCTTGGAAAAGATCATTCATTCCTTTTATAACTGTACTTCTTCTAGGAAATTTTCTTCTTGCTGGCTTATGAAGTTCATTTACAATTTTATTTTTTAAGTCTTCCATCTTCAGTTGTGTCTTCCACATCGCTTGTAAAGGTACTGATCTCTAGAATGGTTTATCCTCTTTTATATACGGTTAGGATATAGGTCAAGGCCATTTTATGTTGGTGTAAAAAAGAGGGAACATGACATGGGCTTGTCATGTCCCCTCTTCTTTACGAAAGGAAAAAGGAAGAAGGTAAAGGACGAAGAAAAGGTTTACTGATCAATAGGGATTAGGGAATAGTGGCCGAATGGCAATGTGTTGATGTTATTTTCAAGAATGTGGCGTTTATCATCCTTATAACTTAATGCCCACTTTGTTTGCTTTACACTATACAGTATATGGTTGTAGCTTCTGATGGTGTTGAATGTTGCGGTTGTTTCCACATTTTGAAATAAACATCTTTTATAATGTTCAAACTGCACTTTTTTCTTTAGATATGAAGTCTTGATGCCTTTGGCTTTCTTCACCACTTCATGTTCATCCTTTTCACTGATGTACAGTTGGAATGAGTACAGTTTGGACATTAAAGCGACAACTTCTTCCATTGGTACACCATTTGTTTCGTCTTTAAACTTGCCCAACACCTTTTTATTTCTATCGTAGTCATAGTTGGGATGATCTTTAGGATAATCTGAAAAGTCAAAGTCAGTAGTATATACAAAAGTACGTAGATCTTCATACATGTCTTCTGTTCTTATCCAATAAATGAAAGCATCTGTATCCATATATGCTATCCCGATGTTTTCTCTTCCATAAAACTTCACCATCTTGTTGTAGTGAAAGTCATACATGTGGGTTTTAGAAATATCCAAAATAGACATTCCCACATATAGAGGACGATCCATTGTTATTGAGATTTTGTTCATGGTAACAGCTACAAGATTCTCGTTAATAATTACACTCGTTCCAAAGTTTGGTTTTTGTACTAACTTTTGCAACTTCTCCGGATCGCTTACTAATTTTACATCTTTATGTTTTCTTTTGTTTTCCAACGTTTTGCCAAATATTGAATTATTCATTAATTTGAAAAAGTCCTTTTGAAAAGCGGATGTTGCTGCAGTCCTTCTTCTTGTGTTGTTGTCGATGTATGGTTTTAACCAACAAGATTGATTAAATTGTATTGCTCTATTGATTCTTGTTATTTTTAATCCCAGTTCTATTGCTTGCTGTATTGTCCAATAATGAGCTACATATCTCGACTTGTTGGTTAACGTCATCATTAATTTGGGCCATCTACCAGTTGGTGATATTTCCGTCTTTGGCAATAGTGGTAAATCGTAGTGGTGATCATGTAGTTGTTCAGGATATTCGAAGTCGACGTCCAAAATGTATCCAGTATCCCCGTATTTGGGTATGTCCATTATATTGCCGATCGAATCTGGGTTCGCCCACTTGAAATTACCATATGGAAGGGGATTTGACATAGCCCATCCATATAGGTTATTTGCATCAAAATAACCTAAGAATGTTGTTGGTTGTGACGCATCGAAGTTTGGGAGATATTTGTTGTTAGCTTTTACATGTCTAGTTACACTTTGCGTCAATCCTCCACGAACGCCTGACTCTATCATCAAAACCATATCGATATCTGTAATAAGTTCAAGTTTACACTTTGTTTCTTTCAGCATAGCTTGCCATGCTAGTCCAGGTGATGTATAAGAATGAAGTGGATCCAATCCATATGCTTCAAAACAGGTGTCTCTAAATTCTTCCATTATATCACAAAGTAAAGTCACATCTAATTTAACATAAAAGTCGGAATATTCTCCCAATGTTGTCATTCCTAGTTCGTTCCATACTTTACAAGCGTGTTAATAATCTTCTTCACTGATGTCCTCTTCATACAACTTACTCTTGAAGGCTTCTCTTGGCGGAAGTGATGTTTCTTCAAATTTTTCCAAACAATCGATGTAATCATAGGGAAAAACACCTTTGCGGAGAACCAAATCCAATTTATCTTTACTAACAATCTTCATTGTTTCTATTAAATTTTCTTTATTTAAGTTTTCAGTGAGTTTACTTAAGCTAGATGGCTTAAAACGGTAAGAGTCTAAAAAACGTAACTTAATATTTCCAACCGTTTTACTAAAACTAATAAACTTTTCACTAGTTTCCGCTATCACATCGATTTTTCCATCATCTCGTCCCAATTCCGGTATGATAAAATGTGCATCATAACCGCTAAGGTTATGCAAATCTACAGGTATAAAGTTGCGAATTTGATAGTTAATATTACATCTGTTACACGCGGCACCTCTATAATAACCTGTCAGATGGTCATGATCACGTACCTTGTGGTTTTCCAAATTATATTCATTTTTACATAAATAACAATGGGTTGAATTTTCATACTGAATCTCTTCTTCTTCATCCATCGGTATCATTGGTACAATATCACTATACATTTTTTGTACATTTTCTGCTATCAAATATAAGTGGTCAAGGAAAGTTTTAGAAGCATTTTCACCGCGATATATAACAGGTTTTGATGTTAGATCATATTTATTTTAATGATCTTCTGACAGTGTAGATTTAATTAATAAACAAAAACTGTTTGGATCATGCATTTGATACTTAACACTTTTCTTGGCTTTATCATCATTATTTTCAATAGGAACAAGTGTAGATTCAAAATCCGCATATACAACAATGGGAATACGGTACTGATGAGATATCTTCTCAAATTTTAGCTCGGCCTTATCTGGTGATGTTAACATTATTTTGGCTTCATAGTTGTTGTTACACAATCGTTTATGCTCTTCTAACCACTGTCTTCCTAGTCTTCCTTCTCGTTGAAAATTGAAACATCTTTTGCAAATTACCTTCTTATTTCTCTTTTTAGATAATTGATTACTAACAAGAGTTTCAAATTTTTTTATCCATACATAGTGGGAAACATCACCTCTTGTAAGTAATAATAAGTCCCTATGATCTGGTAGTTCATTCTTCACCACACGCAATGGGTACACTTTATTCGAACTGTCCAAACCGAAAACATTAACAGATGTTCCAGGGTTTTGTTTTTCGAACTTTGGGATGTCCTTTAAAGCCACTGGGTAAGTCAATCCTTTGAAATTATATCTATATCTGTAAGTTTCATATTCTTCACTGGGTCTTTCCGAATTTTGAGGAGGTACAAATTTTGTTGTCATTGCATATCTAAAACATTCCATATCTTGGTTCTTAACATTTATACACGATTTGGTGTCTGAAATTTTCTTTGGGAGCGGAATATAACTGCTACCCCTTAATCCGTAGCCGTGTTTATGAGTTCTAATATCCATACCCTCAATACTAACCAAACTCCAACCAGATCCTCTGCCTTCATGTTCTTGAATTTTAGTTAATATTTCTTCTAAACAATCTTCAACTATTGAATTAATATCTGAACTTGCCATGATGGTCTGGTTTTTTGTTATGAATCCTCTTGGTGACATTTCTCCTTCTACATTAGTAAACATAGCATGTAGTAATATGCTAAATTTAATGAAGTTCAGTCTTCTTAATTCTTCTGTGAGTGTTCTCCTTGCAATTGTACTCACTTCTTTAAAAAACTGCTCCAATTCCAATTTTTCATTTTGAATTTTGTGGTGCATTACTACTTTACCTTCTAAAGCATATACTTTTAAACTTGGTATTTCATTAGATGGTCCTGCTAATGGTTCTTCATGTTCTTCTTGTTGTTTTTCTTGTTGTTCTTCTTGCTGTTCTTCTTGCTGTTCTTCTTGCTGTTCTTCTTGTTGTTCTTCTCCATATAGTTTTAAATCTTCATATTCGGTTTCTGTTACATCTTCATTATTATTATGGAATAACTCTTTGTGTATTTCTAGTAGAATATTATCATGAAAATTTTCTAAGCAAATTTCACATTGATACATCTTGTTGATGTTTACTCTTTGAAATTTAGCAGCGAAATGAAATGCTTCTCTACTGCTCCCTTTTTATAGCCTCCCAGTTGTAGTGGGGGGACGGTAAGATTTTTAGTGAGATGTTAAAAATAGTAGGTTAAGACTAAAGCTGAAAAGTAATTATTAAAGCCTATATTTTCTTCCAATTGCAAATACTCCACATATGCCTCCGCCCATAGCCATAACAGATCACTGTTACGCCAATATACACCAAAGGTGGGTATATCATCAACTAAAATTGGAGATGCTATGTTTACTAATCTTTCATTTTCTATCCATGTCATAACTTCAATTACAAACCTTCCTATAATATCCATTGGAGAATTCGGATCCACAAATATTCTTGTTACAACATTTTCACTTAACAAAGGCTCTTCAATTTCTTCATTGTTTTCTTCATTGATTTCTTCATCCACCTCTAATACTTCTTCAACTTTTGTACATTTGTTATAAAATATTGGAGTATCTCGGGGGGACATGTTCACTCTAGCTATTATTGGCAATGAATGTCCCAACGCAAACCACAACACTCTTATATAGGCAAGTCAATGAGTAGGGGTTTCTTTTAATAATAAATTTTTATTAAAAGAAAATAATTTAATTCTGTCTTTACCACAATATTACTCCTAATTAGAGCTTTCCAATGATGTATCGCTTACCCTATTCCGGCAAATCATTCTCAAGTTATAAGTAAATTTGTTAGCACTTTGCTGCCGGGGGGGGGCTCGTCAAGTTCAAGGTCAAGGTCAAGGTCAAGGTCAAGACGTTGTGACGTCGGGGGGGGGGCTCGTCAAGTTTAAGGTCAAGGTCAAGACGTTACACTTAAGACGTTAAACTTAAGACGTTACACTTAAGACGCTACACTTAAGACGCTACACTTAAGACATTGTGACGTCGGGGGGGGGGGGGGGCTCGTCAAGTTCAAGGTCAAGGTCAAGACGTTACACTTAAGACGTTACACTTAAGACGCTACACTTAAGACGCTACACTTAAGACATTGTGACGTCGGGGGGGAGGGGGGGAGGGGGGGGGGGTTATGCATGAATGGATTGAGGTCAAGGTCACCAAAAAATAATAATGATCCAAGGTGATTGAGGCGGCTGTAACCGTCTCCACCACCCTGTGTTCCTCAAACACTCCCAATCCCAACCCAAAAAGTTACGTCTTGCAAGGGATCCCAATTTTTTTTGCCCGCACGCACTTTGGCGATCCAGTTTGGTGAGCTGTGATACGGGCGGCCAGTCTCGGGCCATTTGGCACTGGGCTTGACCATGTGGTAGTTAGGGACACTGGAACAGCTAGTGCAAGACGCAACTCTAACCTCCCACCCTTAATCTAAAACCCACCCAATCATATTTTTGCCTGACCAAAATTTAAAAAAAATCAAAAACAATAAAAATATGCGCTACCTACGGCACAACGCGCATGTCCCACCCATATTTAATGAAGTTCAATTGAACTTCTTAAATTTACATTTACATTTTAATTTAATCTACCCAACCTAACAGCTAGCTGTGGAATGTAAAAAAATTATTAGTACACAGATAAACAAACACAGACATAGATACACACACACACACATACACACAAATACCATAAACCAATACTTAAGATTAAAAACACATTTCTTAAACATAAATAATACCATAAAACACCTTAATGCTAACATCGCAATGCGCAAGTTAAACCTTAAAAAACTAACACATCTTAAGACTGAAACCAAATAACACTTTGCATAAAACCATAGACACACACACACACACAACAAATATTAAATAGTAATAGCCTAACAACAAGAGTAACTCAAATATATATCGGCCGCTTATACATTTGAGTTGCCCTCTGAGTCGGGTCGGAGCGTCGCGTCCGAAATTCCGAGCCCGACTGTGGCGGCAATAGTCGTCGGGGTAGTTCTCGGCTCCCAGAGTGGTGGGGGGCCGGGAGGGGTTTCAGGGGCGCGGAACTTTCCAGAAATGTCAGTGGAAAATTCCAAACGGATGTGCTTTGTTACATGTGGGTCGCCTAAAACGCAGGTGGAGCCTTGTACCTCTCAATTTGCATTAGATAGCATCAAATTACATCCGCTGAAAAGTACATCCGCAGCTTTCCCCATCGCGTGGCAGCATAATTATCGTCGATTGTTATCCACCCTCTTCCGCCGCTTAATTATACTTCCAACAGAAATAGGCCGCCAAAACACGCAACTTGTTTTTAACATACAATAGACTATTGTTTGGAAATGCATTACTTATGCTCATAATCCTTGGCCTGGTCGGTACTTCTTACACGCTACACCCAAGACGTTGTGACGTCGGCGGCGGGGGGGGGGGGGGCTTCCGGTTTCCGGTCAAGTCGGGGGGGGGGGGGTCATGCATGAGTAACCATCCGCATGTATATAAACGACGGGAAGCTCGCGCGCCTCCCATATAGGAAGCTGTCACCCCAACGGTAAACAACCAATCCGTGAGTTCATACCACATAGTACTTTAACACACTATTTATTTTAACATTTTTATTATTTTTACACTATTTCTTAACACTACATCAGTTATTTTATATATCTTAATTTTATTTTCGTGTCGAGTTTCCATTTTTTTTTTTTTTTTTTTTTTTTTTTTTAATTAATTAAAATATGCTAATTAACATCGTGTGCAGGAAACTCACACTGATTAATTGCAGGTTCCATTCTTACACACCTGTTTCCTCCTTAATATGCAAATTACTCTCTTACTTTAACAACACTTAAACTCTAACCGCTACTTCTCGGTCATATTAATATAATTAGTGCTACACTACGGGATTTACCTGTGCAATAGTGCACGCTATGTTTCCTGCACGTCTGCAGGTAATACACCTTACAATCATATACTTATTGCTACATTACACAAGACATTTCTTGCACACCTGCAGGTAATACACTTACTGACCGTCTACTATTATAATTATTGCTACAGTACGAGAGACATTTCTTGCACACCTGCAGCTTATACACTTTACAACCGTTTAATATTAAAATTATTGCTATACTACAATGGTTACCTGTTCAATCACAGTTATGGTCCCCCCACTTGATTATCCACAGAGCAATACTTGCAATCCTACAACTGAATAATGAATTAACTTCCGCGATCACCAGTACTTTTTTAAACTATCCATCTCTTCCTCTGACTCTTGTGACCGTAGCCGCAGCCGACTGACAAATAACCGAGCTCTCTCGAACCTCGCTCTTTTATGCGGTTTTCTCGGGGAGGGGGTTGGAGGGGCGTCGCACGTGACTCATCGATCGCATAAAAAGGGTGGTTGCTGCCGCGCGCGCGCCATTTCGGTGGCGGAATCGGTCGGGTGAGGAACTATCCGTAAGTCTCTGGCGCTTTTACAACTAACGCTTGTTACTCTAAAATGTGTTTGCACTTAATATGCTAATTAGTCTCTATATTTATGCACGGGACATTTCCTGCACACCTGCAGGTGATACACCTTACAACGGTCTACTATTATACTTGTTGCTACAATACAAAATTTACCTGTCCAATTGGCAATTGTGATCCCACTTAGTCGTGCACGGGATATTTCTTGCACATTAGCAGGTCATACACTTTACAACCGTCTAATTTTATAGTTATTGCTACAGTACAAGATTTACCTGTACAATTGACAATTGTATTCCTACTTATTCGTGCACGGAACATTACTTGCAATCCTGCACCTGAATAATTAATTAACTTCTGCGGCTACCGATACTTTTCTTCGCCTATATGTTTCCCCCTGCTACAACCTTTCGCGGCGCCGCCCGACAAATAGATGAGCTCTCCGAAGTTCTGTTCTTTTATGTCATCCTCTCAGGGGGGAGGGGTTGGGGAAGGGGGAGGGGGGGGGCACACAACCCCCATAAAACGGGCATCGGTACCGCGCGCGCGTCATTATAGTGGCGATAGGGCAACAGTAAACAACTATCCGCAAGTCTCTAACACCTAGTCTAACACTTTTTTACTTACGCTTTTTTACTCTAACATATGTTTGCACTTATTATGCTAATTAGTCTCTATATATTCAGACACACTCGTGGGCGCCGGTCATATACTCGCCAATTGTCGGAGAGTACACATCTCCCCTTCGTATATTATCATGGCTTCGCACTCTTTACAACTAAAGCTTTTACGCACAAAACATATTTTACAGAAACAATCTAACTCCAAAGTTTGTAAACCGCGTACTACATTGGCTAAGCTTAAGAAATACTACAGTTTTCACCCGTTGTACTTTGCAAAACCTAGCCTGTGCAACACTGCATACTGTACTGGTACTGTTTTGCACGCTGTCTTAACTGACATGCTGCAGTATCAACATTTCAATCTTGTTACACCTATTGACGATGCTATCCAATTATTCTTATTCACTATATTACCGGGTTTATATGATCGTTCTTCCTTGGACACATGTCTCATTCTACTGTATCAACTCGCACTGTAAACACCTAGGAGCTCTCCTATCATGCAACTATTATTTTAATTTAATTTTAAAAATAAACTAAAACCTCCAACCCCGAAGCCGCCCCACCCCTCCCCATTCCCACCGAGCCCCTGCGGCTCCCACTTTTTTAAAACCCCCTCCGGATGACCTTGACCCACTTCCCAAACCCATCCATCACTGTCACCCCCACCCCACACTTCCAACCCCACACCTGCCACTTCCAACCAATGACCTTGACCTGAGCCAGGAGTAACCAAAAGACACTACTTGTAGCGCTAAGCCATTTTGATGGCTGCAGAGGTTTACGGGAATTGTGTTTTAAAATTAACTAATTATGATAGAGATTAACTCTTAACTTTTTTCTAAAGATAGAATGACAGATCTCGCCTACTCTGTTTTTAGAATTTTGAATTAAATTTCTAATTTCAGTTATAACTGTCTAAAATCATCTGTTTTTCTCGATTTTTAGCTAAAGTTATCCATTAGTTTCGACGAAACTACCAAAGTGAGATTACCAAAGTGTAGCAAAGGAAATTTAGCACAGTTTTTTTTTTTTTCCTTTAATATGACACCTTGGTTACAGCTCTAGGCTGCATTTAGCAGAAGATAAAAGGATTCTTTAAGATAAGGATTCTTTCCCTTGCATTTGCATCGAGAAAAACAGATGATTTTAGACAGTTATAGATGAAATTAGAAATGTTATTTAATCATTCTAAAACCAGAGCCGACGAGATCCGCCTTTTCAATTTTATCCATCCGAGATCCATGCAAGAAAATGCTTATAAGCAAGGCAATTAATTTGCCTTGCTTATAAGCATAGAAGTAACCAGTGTGAGATATAATGTTTATTTATGTTTGACATTGTCAAGATTATAGTGATGTACTATTACTTTTAGTCTGTTGTACTTTGGTTGTATTAAGTGCAGTTTACTTTATTTCGTATTTTATTACTATATGCTTTTTTACTGTTCATAGGCACTAACAAACTGTTTTGCAAATATAGGCTAGTTGGGCTCCGCCACACTGGATTTCAAAATTATTTTAAGGCATTCGCGGGGTTGGAATTTTTTACATGGACGTTCCTCTTTGCTCATGGGTGCTCACTAAGGAGCTGTTTTACCATTATAGTTTTCGAATCTAAAAAACGTTTTGCAAATATAGTTTTGAAGCCCTGTAAGTCTGCACCCCACTAAACTTTCAAATTATTCTAGGGCCCACGGGGTTGAAATATGATGGAGGATTCCCTTGCTCATGGATACTTACTAAGAAAAGGGTTTGCAAATATAGTTTTTTTAAAGCACTTTAGGGCTCTACCCCCCTGGATTTCAGAATTACATTAGGCCCTTCACGGGGTTGAAATTTGACATGGACATTCCTCTTTGCTCATGGGTGCTTACTAACAAACGGTTTAGCAAATATGATTTTCTAAGTTCTTTAGGGTTCTGCCCAACAGGACTTCAAAAACATTTTAGGGCCTCCGGGGTTGAAATTTGACATGAACGTTCCCCTTAGCTTATGAATTTCAAAAAAGTTGTATTTTGAAATTCTTTAGGGCTCCGTCCCACAAGTCTTGAAAATTACTTTGGGACCGCGGTTTTGAAAGTTGAAATGGATGTTTCTCTTTGCTCATTGTTGCTCTGTCCTCACTAAGAAACAATTTAGCAAGTTTACTTTAGGGCTCTACCCCAAAGAACATAAAAATTACCATATATGCTAAAGGATTAAAATCTAACGTGGATGCTCCGTTTTCCAAATAGATGCTCACTTAGAAACGGCTTTGCAAATATAGTTATCGAAGTTCTTTGCCGCACCATAGGACTTCAAAATTATTCCAGGGGCTTTCCCCCTCAAGTCCTCAAAATTACCATTAATCCTACGGTGTTGAAATTTAACGTTTATGTTCCGTTTTGTTAATAGGTGTTTACTAAGAAACAGTTTTAGAAATATAGTTTTTTATGTTCTTTAGGGCTCCGCCCTACATGATTTCAAAATGACTGTAGGGCCTACGAGGTTGAAATTCGACATGGTTGTTCTGTTTTGCTCAATGGTTCTCATTAAGGAAATGTTTTGCAAAATTACTTCAGAGCTCAACACACAGTAAATTGTGGTTTCAATGTCATTCTTAAGGAAAAAGATTTTGTTGCTCTTTTAAAGATTTTCTTACCTAAAGAATAAATTCAGTCACGGGCGAAGCCGTGACGGGAAACAGCTAGTTGTTATATATTGTTAGCATTGTCATTTAGCTACTTTTAATCATATGTTTTTTAAAGTTAGTAAGCTTCCCTAAAAAGAATAATTTAGTTCATATGATGATTAATGCTGTATTTTCTTCAATGCTAATATTATTGTAATTATATAAGTAGTAATTAGTAATTAGTAAGTATTTAAATATTTAAAACGTCAAAAATCATGCTTTAACATTATACTATAGCCTATTAACAATGAAATTTGATAGTTACGCGGAACTCAACCCCCCCCCAAAAAAAAAAAAAAAATTTCTGGCTACGGCTTTGTTATTCGTGAATGATGAGAGAAGATAAAACACAAAAATAGTGAGTTCTTTTTTGTGAAAACGAAGTTTATACCAAAACATACTAGTAAATACAAATAAATATTAAACAATTATCTAACTCTTAAGTCTAATTTATTCATATTTAAACAGCGTAGATTCGATTTAAATACACTCAATATTCCTCCCCTTTCACTGCTAATGTCTAAAAGGAATATCATGTCTTCGGCTAGACTCGGGCCTCTCAACAAGGCAGCGGTTTGTAGTTCTCTCCTAAGGGCTGTGCACAATTTTTAGGCTCAACTCTAAAAAAATCCATGTATGCAATAAAAACTAAATTTATTCATTTAGTAAAGGAACAATTTATATGATATAAAAACAAGAATTTCGTGTCAACATGACATATTTTTAACAATAAGCCACTTACTGGATCATGAAAAGCACAGGTTAAGTAAATCCTTATATTAATCCTAAGGCAATATGATCATATTTTGAATAAATTTTAATTTTAGATTTTGCTCTCCTAATCCAAAAAAGCTGTCATTACTGTGATTCACATGCAAAATGTATGTTAAAAACGTCTTTGTTTTTATCTAGGCCGTAAACTTTATAGTATTTTCCATTAGAAAAATAATGTTTTTACAAAATCTTTCAAAACCTTAATAGCTCGTATTTAGTTTTTACATTTACTTTGCTAATATTTAAATCATTTCAGCTATTTTCACATAATATTATTATAACCTACATCCAAATTATGAATTCAAAGTGGTTTAAAGTAAATTCTACTACAAAAAAATACAACATATAACTTATAGTTTATTGAGTTTTTGTATCACAGCTTTTTGCAGTTGAAGGTGGGTGTGGTTATGCCGTATGTTCATTGCCAAGAACCATCTTACGGGTAATAGTTTTGGGCAACTATACATTATTGTACAGTAGATTAAATAAATCCTAATCTTTTTTGAGGGAATGATTCCCGGATCTCAGTTTTGGCACAAAATTGAATTAATTACTTTAACATTGTACGTGATTGTATGCTAGCTGGCAGCTCTAATCTATAATGATAATTTATAAAATTACATAAAGTGCAATTTAAGTTATTACTTAACTTAGTAAAAAGATTACTTGATCTATGTATAATATTTATATTAGTATTTCATTAATTTACTTCAATTTTATTAATATTGTTTTTGTTCACCAATATCCATCTTAATAAATTATTAGTAGGCCTATTGCATAAATAGTAAGTATATCTTTAATATTCCATAAATATCAATACATAAAGTATTATAAACGAGTAGATTATCAAATATGTTGTACAGAAAGTGAATCAATAAAAACTAAAAAATACATTAAATTGACAACTAAGATATTTTAATCTATTTTTAATTTCGTTAAATTTGCTATAAGAATATTAAACCTAACATTTAGGATGCTGTAGGGTGTAACCCAAAGTACGAACAAATTTTGAAGAAAATGTGGCTAATATATTCATCATTCTCTCTAATATTTCATTAATGTAAATCTGTTCAGACGTTACCGAAAACTTTACTTTACAACCATACCATCTATACTAGTTTTAATACAGGTTTTAAAAGCAAGCCTTGTTTTGCACTTTATTTTTTAACAAGAAATCCAATGTTAATCCGGGATAAACTAAGCTGCACAAGGAAGATTTTATACAAACCTTGGTCCTAGAGTTCATGTGATCCTTTCCTCATTAGTAGGTCTAGGATATGGTAGGATTTAGAACATGTTTATTGCATTATTTGTTCATCCAAGAGAAAGTTTAAAAAAATCTGTTATAGGAGTACAGTTTTTCTTAGTTTTTTTCTTTATCTTCAGTGATAAATACCAAAAATATATATAAATATATTTATATTTATATTTTATATAAATATTACACAAACTGTATATTTGTATATATGTATATTTATATTTATATTATATGGATATATAAATACCAAAAATATGATTTATCATATCATTTATATACAAAATTAGTTATTGATTCTAATAATTTGCTTTAAAAGTTTATTGTCCCACTTTGACAATATAAAGCAACTAACATTGATTTTAAATACATTAATTCCTAAAAAAATTGCTATTGCAAAAAACTGTTGTAACCATTTATATTTTTATGAAAAGTTTGCTTATTCTTAGTTGTTTCGTTTTCAACAATTTTGTATCATGTTTAAAAATACCATAAGTCCAACCCAGATAACACTGTGTAATTGGGGCAAAATAACAATAAATTACATTTTTCTTATTAAATGATTATACAATAACCAAGCAATGGGCAAATAAATTTTTCGTAAAATTTAAATCCTAAAAAAACATTTATTTGGTTTTCCTCCAAGATTTTAATACACCATAATCTCAATAACTTTCACAGTACCCTTTGCATTAATGATCATTTTCAAATATTAAAATAATAAGACTCATGTATATATATATATATATATATATTCTATTCTATATATAATATATATAAAAGCTACGGGTCACCGACAGAGCGAATATCTGCGTTGGTGGATGAAAATCTGCAACCACTTGTTAAGGCGTTACCATCATACATCAAAGACAGCCTTCATCTAATAACAAGACTGCAGGAGATCAACCAGCCTCTTCCCCAGGACTCGTTACTAGTGACAATCGATGTGGAATCACTCTATACCAACATTCCCCATCAAGGTGGTCTAGATGCTATTAAACATTACCTAGACACCAGACCTCCACAATCTAACCCTTCTTCCAAATTTTTGTCAACTTTGATTTATATGGTTCTTACTATGAACAATTTCAAATTCATGGGGAATAATTATCTGCAAAAAAAGGGAACCGCAATGGGTACCCGAATGGCGCCTTCTTATGCAAATCTTTTTATGGGTCTGGTGGAGAAAAATTTCTTAGACGATCAAAATTTAAAACCGACTGCATGGTTTCGCTTTATTGACGACATATTTATGGTTTGTCAATTTTGTCTTAAAAGTCTTCAAAAATTCCTTTCTGATTTGAATAGCTTTTCTTGCTTAAACTTCACTTGGAAATTCTCTACAAAAACAATAACATATCTTGACTTGGATATTTTCTTAGATGATGGCATCCTCAAAACCAAAATTCACGTGAAGGAAACCAACAAAATGCAGTACCTCCACTATAGCAGTTGCCACCCTGCTCATATAAAAAAGTCAATCCCTAAGAGTTTAGCATTAAAAGCTAAATCTTTATGCACTGATTCCAAGGACTATAATTCGTACCTTAGTAAATTGAACAATGCTTTTATCAAAAGCGGTTACCCTGAAAAAGTTGTCAAAAACAGTTTAAAAGACAAAAAAATCTTGACAGACAAAACCGTTTCAAAGAAGACCCAAAATTGTTAACCTCTTACTTCCCTGGTCTTCACAAAATAAACAATATCATGAAAACCGGTTTTGAACTTTTGAAAAGCTCCCCTTTGACTGGAAACATGTTCTCTAGACCACCTCGAATGGTTTTAAAAAAAACACCAAATTTAAAGAACATGCTTGTAAGGCCCAAGCTGGAAAAGACAGATGCCTCTAGTCATTTGGCCCATGGGTGTGAACCGTGTAAAAAACCGCGTTGCGGAATATGCAAGATTATGAGTACGGCTAACCGATTTCAAAGCACCGTGACAGACAAGGTTTACCCGATAGTTGGACACATGGATTGTTCTTCAAGCCATGCTATTTACCAACTAACGTGTAAACATTGTCCTAAAGAATACATCGGTCAAACATTTAACTAGCTAAGGGTCATTATGACTGGGCATCGCTTTTCAGTCAAACACAAAGACAACCAAAAGCCGGTGGCCTTACACGCTGTTTAGCAACATAATGCTGAGTTTGAGGATTGTTTTGACCTTAAGGCTATCCACAAAATCAAAGAAACTGACTACAAAGATCTAAATTAATTGAATTTAAGAACGTATGAATTGACTCATCACTTAGTCTTAAAATCAAAACAACCACACGGACTCAACATTCGTTGATCAGATAAGTTTTCCTGGCTTTTATTTTACCAAAATACTTAAATAGTTTTATTCCACATCACCTCTGTCCTTGTGCCAAATGTGTGTTTCATCTTTCATCTTTCAGATGTTCATTGTTTATGTTTATTTTTACACTATCATACACCACTGTGCTTGATAAAGATTATATATTGAAATATTGCACACAAAAATGGGTTTAATTCTTTAAAAAATATATATATATACGATATATATATATATATATATATATATATATATATATATATATATATATATATATATATATCGTATGGCTCATTTAGCCAGCCACCATGGTCTAAGAATAATAAAATAAATTCTGCGGTGCAGAGCACCTGAGTCAGTATAAGTAAAAATCTAAACACTAAAATAAAAATTAGATCTCTCTTTATAGAGCTAACTCCAGGGCGCTAAGCAATTGCAGCCCAGCTTCACTTGAACTATGCAGACCGGTCAACCCTTCGGGGAAGGCACTCAGTGGGCACTCTTCGACTATGTGTTCCATAGATTGATACTCAGCTCCGCAGTCGCATGACTGGTCTTGTGTTATTCCCCATTTGTACTTCCAATAATTACATCTTCCCACTCCAGTGCGGAAACGATTGAGTATAGTCCACTGCTTCCGAGGAAGATTCATACCACCTACCGCTACGGTCGGGTCAGCTATCAAGAAGTGGTTCCGACCTTGAAAAGCGTCCCAGGAGGAAGTCCAGTTTGTGTAAATGTAAATGTAAATGAGTCCACTAATGCAAATGATTTTTTATTAATTTACTGATTGCGTAATTCTTATGACTTAATTATTATTTCTTATTACTTGTAATAATATCGGATAAAACTTATAAATCCTTAAATCCTTATACTAGAATTTGTTTATTATGATAATGTTAGAGAGAATTAAACTATTTTATTATATACAAGTAATTTGTGAAATTTCTCGTGTTGAGTTTTAATAATGTAATTATTTCACCTGACAAAGTTAAAAAATCTGCTTTTTCCAGTGATCTACATTGAAATGGGCAATAATTTTAATCATTAATTCTTCAAGAAAGATGTTTACCTAGACAAAAAAACATACTCCTCGTAAGAAAAGAAATTTACAATCATGAAACATTGGTCGCAAAGGGAAAAACAACTCGAACTAAACAGTTATTGGTATGAATTATAAAGTATGCAATTTCGCCAGTTATCATCTGACTTGTTCATTTTCCATAGGTCGATGCAGAATGTCGACAAAACATAAATAAAGTTATAAATCAGAAAATAGGGGTTTATAAAATGGTCTTACACTCCTTCGATATTGATAAAGATTATTTTGAAAAATTTAGATGACTGAACTGCATTAATAGACTGTACACTAATACAATTAATAAACAACAATATTTATATTTTAATGTTTATTAATAATCGCTATTGTCACTGTTTATTGCTATAAATTTGACAATGTCAAGATCTTATACTAAGCAAAGTGTAAATTGATAACGAATTTGGTAATAAACGAAGTTTATTACCAAGGTAAACTTTTATTTCTTAACCCTTGGCTTGGCTTCTGTTTTTAGAATTAATTTATGGTTTTATTTACTTGTATTTCTGAAAGAAATAATGGCAAAAACTCATAAAAAATTTAACAAGCAACAAGATCAATTTAATGAAAGCGTAAAAATAAAGGAAAACAATTAGCCATCAAGCGCATTTTCAACCCTAATACACTATTATTTAATATTAATTAGCCAGTTGAGGATAATTTTAGGTATCAATAATGCATTTTACCTCAATATCCACATAGACACTCCATCCATAAAAACTATGTCAACCCTTTTGAATTTAGTTATGCCAAATAACCATACCTTACTCTTTTGGTTAAATATTGTTGATCGGTTTGGAATACATCATTATGTACATTTTATTAAATGTTTGTATCGATCCTAAATTACTAAAATTCAACTATCTCCTCATTGAGAAAAAAAAATTGGTTAAAAGTCTAGTACTGTGTTAACAGAAATTCCTGCCAATAGCAGTTTGTTGGATGACTACTTAAAGAAGACATTTAAGAATATTTAAAATGCAAACTTTTATTTCTACTTTAAACTTTCTTGACACATACCTTGGTCTCAATAATACATGACAAAAATTACAATTACATTTCATTTCATGCACAATGGACACTAAAAACACGAAAACATGTTGCATCCGCCCTTTGAAAAATGTGAATATTGTTAACTATTAGTAGTTTTTTTTTTTTTTCAAGATTTGTATACCACATGACCCTGTAGTTTGTTCTACTTCTTCAATATTTATTCCATGTTTAAAGTATATAAAATATTTTTGTGACAGTATAAATAAAATCTTTTGTGACAGTATAAATAAAAACCTTTGTTTTCTTTGTTGAATCGTTTAATCTACCAATCGCAATGTAAATAATTTTTTATTTCCCAATTTACTCATTTCCAAAAGTAAAAAAGCTTTGTATTTGCCTCATCTCTTATGCAGACAAGCCAGTGAGAGTCAACAGCGGTTTGGTTCATTATCCAACTACTCAGCTTGATTCATTCCCAGAATTCGATACAAATAATTGAAAAATATAAATAATTATCTTGAAGATTCTTACTTGGTATTAGATAGCCCTCTAACAATGTGTAGGTCTTTCTACACCACTACCTTCAATAAAATATCCTTTTAAGTATTCATTGTAATCTATATTTATGTACAATCTTATACATAATGGCAATCTTAGACATAAAAATTTTACATCATTTTATTTTTTGTTCCCCAGATGATCATAAAAAGTTCATGATTCCTGAAAATGGTTACTTTGAAAGTCATAAGAGTTTAGTTAGTTAATATAACAAATTACCTCGGTTTATTGCATTATTAAAGCCTCGATTATGCTTATAATTTTTCAAACCTGCGTAAAGAATTAATTTCAACACTTAGTAAGTAGTAGTAAGTAGTAAGTCTTATACAGTACTTGTAAGCAGAGGACACATAAATTAAACGTAATTTAATGTTCATTTGAATCCAATTCACTAATAGTAAATAAATAAACAACAGGTGTAAGATTAACCATTACCCCGTTGTAGATTTTGTGTCTACGAAGGTTTCATGAATCTTTTTCAACCCATAACATTTACTTGAGTTTGGCATTTAATAGAGTTAAATTGTACATCAAAATACAAGAATAATTCATTATTTTATAAAACTGCTGAAATTTAATTCAATTATTAAATTTACCATTTAAACTGTAGCTGATATGAACATTAAATAGGTAATTCTTATGCTTGTAAAGTAAAATTTTACTTAAATTGTTATGTTGACCAATTACTAAAAGATTACTAAATGAAGTTGTAACGTGTATTTTACCGAATTTACTTAAATTTACAATGTTCATTAGACGTTTATAATGGTATTCATTTAAAATGGCAGTCTATTGGTTATAGCAAACAGTTGGTATAACAAATACTGTAGCATCAACGATTGACATAATATTTTTGTACCCATGTGTTTGCATATTAACCATACATTCGGTAAAACTTCCATAGAGCTTTGATTTTTGTATCGTACAAAGAGTAAAATACAAAGGACAGAACAAAATGTCTAGAAATTGTTTAGTTTTCACATTAACAAGAATAAAATTTAATTAAACAACAAAATGTTGGTCAAAATTAAAATGGGAGTAAATTGATACCTCCCTAGCAATAAAACTACAGCTTTTGCTTTATACAAAGACATAAAAATCACACTTCTTCGATCAGCTTGTATGTAAAGATATATTAAATCTGTTCATTCATTTTGAAACCCCGTGTACCTGTCATAATTTAAGATCATTCATGAACCAGTAACAAGTCAAATGGAAGTGTATAAGATTAAAAATGCCCTTTACTTTTCTGATTGGATAGCTCGTACAAATCAAATTGAACGTTAAATTCTTAACATATAGTATTTACCTGTAGTGTAACAAACAGATTTTATTGGAAATATATATTCTGAGCACAAGGAACATAGGTATGAACGTTTTGAAACGTACAGCAACCCTAACAACCACATTCATCATACAACTGTCTAAAACAAACTTAAACAAACGATACATTCTTGATGCATTAAGTGTTCTTTAGTCTACTCGTGTTATGTCTTGTATCTTTTATTTATTTATTACATTTACTATGTACATTTATTATGTACATTTAACCTCACATCTTTTCTTTATTTTATTATTATTATTTTAAGTTGGTAAGCTATGATAGCCATACAGTACACACACACACACACACACACACACACACACACACACACACACACACACACACACACACACACATATATATATATATATATATATATATATATGTATATATATATATATATATATATATATATCTGTTTATCTGATATTCCACATTATAAGCATTACATAACCTGGTAATATAAAATAATATGCACTTAAATAGAAATACAAAATTTATACTTCCATAAAAATCACATGACATACAAATAAATACAAGACAAACTTAAGATCATAAATGATAATTACAGACAGAGAACTCAAAAGGACAAAAATACCAATGTAGAAATAATGCTTTAATTTATAGTATCTACTTTTATTGTTTTAAAGAGACTACAATAAATTACATCATCGATTTTTTAGCTTTGTACCTAAATGATAAAACTTCCTTGATTAAAAGATATTACGATATAACTGGATTTTATTTTCACACATGTACCAGCAAGTACATAGCATTTATATAAATTCTTTAATCAATTTTACCTAAATGACGTTGATACTCTATTATAAGGTTTTAAATATAATTTTATATTATATTTTTATTTTGAGGCGTCTGGTACTATTACTTTTCCATTACAGGACTTGGATGTAAATAGATGCTGTTATTTTAATGATGTGATTGAACACGAAAAATTTACTTTAAGATGGCAGGTGATATGATATTTATACAATAATACCTGGCAAAATATTCACCACACTACTCTGTACTCATATTTTTTCGGCGCGTTATTTAAATGCTGAAAATAGCGTTTACAGCCCAAGAGCTCTAAGGATGTAAAGACGGTGGTTTTATTTAGCCTGTGTTATTGACGTATTTTTAAGCTTTCTATGACGTTACCTGGTTAATAGTTCAAACTATTTTGTTTTCTCTGGTTCTAGAAAATGTAAGAATAACATCAAAAGGTCATAATAGTTTTATAGATATTTTGTTTAATAAATGAGAATGGTGTGATAATGGTGTAATAAATCGAGTGATGTGGTGTACGGTAAAATAGCCTTTGCGCATCGGAGTAATCATAGCCCTCGAACTTTTTATGACCTAGACTTCATCTCGGTTATAAAACACAATCTCGGGCATACAGACCCCCTTTTTGGCTCATTGTGCAAAATATACTCTAAAAACCGAAATAGTGTATTTTAATATTAGAAATGGTGTAATATTCGTACATATTAACGATTGTAATATTCAATCGGTTTTTAAGTTCGTATAATAGCAACAAAACGTAATTTCGAACTAATAGCAAAAAGAGAAGTCATTCAAAACAAATAAAATTAAAAGTTATGAGAGGTAAAAGGCCGTTGGTATATCTGCAAACAATAACGTTTCAGTTTAGAGCTAAACATGAATTAACTGAGGAATCTAACCACACGGTCTCTCTTATATTACTTTCTCCCCCTATACCATTGTATATGGAGAAAGTATTGTTTTCGTAAAACACTTCGCATTACTTTGATGATGTATATATCCATTTTGGAGCCCCTTTCCCCACTATAAATGTATATATTGAGAAAGTATTGGTTTCGTCAAAATTTTTAAATTTGAGTTGTTGGTAAATTTATCCGTTTTGGTGCCCTCTGAGTCCAAAAAAGTGGTTTTCGAGTGATGTCTGTCTGGGTGTGTGTGTGTGTGTGTGTGTGTGTGTGTGTGTGTGTGTGTGTGTGTGTGTGTGTGTGTGTGTGTGTGTGTGTGTGTGTGTGTGTGTGTGTGTGTGTGTGTGTGTGTGTGTGTGTGTCTGGATGTAAACAGAGCTAGAGAATTCCCCAATGGTCCGATTTTGGTGAAACTTGGTATGTAGGTTCAAACCCACGATAATTCCAGGCGTTTTTTCATTTTTAAAAATTTTTGATTTTTAAGGGTAGTTTACCCCCAAAAACCCCCAAAAAACGTGAAAAATCAAAATTTCTCAAAAACGGCTCTAACGATTTTGATTAAAATTTTGTGGTTTATTAAGATTAAAATGCTGAATAAAATGACACCGCCCGCATCTCCGGGAAAATGTGCGTTCAAATGTTATAGAGCAAAATGTGTTAAAAAAACTCAATTTTTGGATGCAAAAACTCGTGCTGCTCACCTGGTGCTGGCTATCCGACTGAGCCATCAAGACATTAATGATTTGAGGCTTTTAACACCTTTTCATATTCTTGGGAGAAAGTATGTGTCAGTTATCTGATACCGTTTATTATCAATACCGTTCTCTATTTGTTATTATGCATGTAAATTTACTTTTTAAATTACTTTTAAAAAATTATGTTACTACCTCATTAAATGATAGTTTTAATTGTTAAAATCTTACAGTGTCTTATTACGCATTTTCGTCATTAAAAATAGAGTTTTTTCGTTTAAAAACTTAAAAACATATTTACTATTGTATAAAACACTTCAATATTTTATTGCCAATGGTAATACTACAATATTTTAAAATATGTTAAACATTTCCTAACTGTAGATCAATTTAAGGTATCGGGTGAATATTAACCATGCTTATATCATTTTTGCGGTTGTTTAGAGACCATTAAGCTATGCAGCTAGGACTGCAAGCCAAACTCATTATGAATTCAACTTGCTGATTCTTCCATTTACATTGTCCTGCAATTAGCATGGTTGGATTTTATTAGTCCCAAACTAGATCAATATGCTGAACTAGAATATATTGAACCATATTCTAACTATATAGGCGCTATTATGAAAGGTAGAAATTTTTGTATTCGATATTGGTTAAAATCATATCTAAAATAATTGTTAATTTATCTTTGCAATTTGTTTAACCACATCGTGTTACGGGAGGCGAGGAAATTGTAAGGAATCAATTTTAAGAAAAACATACGTTCAATTGATCTCTTTATATTAAATTAATTTCTTTTTATTTAGTCATAATTTTTCCATGCAACAATCTTATTCTAAATTATTAATTTGTTTTGTTTAAAAATGATATAATAAAAATGTGTTTAAATATTGATTGTTTTTCTTTGTACTGTAATTTAACGTTGACTTGAAAACGTGTCAACCCTTTGTATACTACCAAAAATTTAGTTTACGATTGATAGTTTAATTGCATATTATTTGGTTTGTTCATTAACAATCCTTTTTTATATTTTCGATGAATTTTGTTAAATAAGGACTTTTTTCGTACAACTTTTTTCATACAATAACTTTGATAAACTAAAGAAGCTAATGTTTTTATTCTCTTTCGATCCATCAACAATCCAATATTTAGGTATTTTAAAAATGTAAGTTTATTTGATATAAATTTTAATGTTTAGCAGAAGTAAGATTATTTAATAGGATTTTAGTTTATTTGACATATGAAACATGTTAGATTCAATACCCTACAACAAAAATATTTACATTACATAAAACTTTACTTTACAAATTATTGAATGTAATTCAATTTCAAGTATCATGTAACTTGATAATATAAGTGAAGGGTTTTTACTACAATGACCACATTTTTATTTAATATATATATATATATATATATATATATATATATATATATATATATAAAATGTTTTATATTTTTCAAAAGTTGGTGTATACATATATGTATATATATATATATATATATATATATATATATATATATATATATATATATATATATATCGTATGGCATTCATAGCAAGCCACCAACTTCTGAAAAATATAAAACATACTCTGCGGTGCATATCACCTGCGTCAAAACATTTAAAACCAAACTAAAACTTATGATCTCTCTTTATAAAGCTAAATCCAGGGCGCTAAGCCATTGCAGCCCAGATTCCTTTGCACAATGCTGCCCAATTAACCCTTCGGGGAAAGCACTCAAAGGGCACTCATTGACTATGTGAGTCATAGTCTGGAACTCCGCTCCAAAGCCGCATGACTGGTCTTCTGTCATTCCCCATTTGTATTTCCATTAATTACATCTTCCCACTCCAGAGCGGAATCTATTGAGAACAGTCTACTGCTTCCGAGGAAGATCCATACCACTTACTGCTAAGGTTAGGCCAACAATTAAAAAGTGATTCCGACCTTGGAAAGAGTCCCAGGAGGAAGTCCAGTCGGTATGGATGGAAAAGTTTGTGTCCGTCAACTGGGATGCTATCCACAGTGGTGGTCTTCAGGACCTCAATCTGTCAATACATTTATTATCACATTTCTTTTATCATCACGTAATGGTTTTTCGTTAATAAAAACATTTAAATACAAAAAGTCAAATTACAAAGTATATAATTAGTTAAGATTTCGTATTAGTCTAATACTTGAACATATGTAATTACTAGCTGTTGCCCGTCAAGGCTTTGCCCGTGATTGAATGTATTATATAGGTAATAAAATCTTTTATTACCTATATAATACAACGAAATATACTTCCTTAAGAACGAATAATTTATTGCAAGTGACAATCATAAATTAATTAAAATTTTCAATACATCATTTCAATAAATAAATATTAGAATAACGAAAATTGTGCAGCTTTTTGCGTAGAAAAAAATATTTTTTTTTTAATTAGAGACCATTTTTTTATTAAGTTTTGACTGTCTTGACAACTACCATGGTGAAAATTTTCTTGTTGTTTTAGAGAAAGTTCCCAGGGTCCAACACTCCCTGAGACTATGAATCTTCACATCTATCACTGCAATTAGACCGAGGCATATACAGATAATAATTACCAAAGACTATTACATTACAGTTAAATTAAATATTCATTAGATTTGTGCTACATTGTTAACGTCTATTTGATTTATCCTAAATTGCATGGGCAATAGCATTAGTCAATAAAAAACCAAGTGGTTAACTGTACATAATCTGTATTTATTTATCATATTTTGTTTCATTAGTAAGGGTATGTGAGTTTGCAAAGTGGTGACCAAACTGTGGGGCTTTCTCTAAAAAACTTCCAAACGCGTTTGAAGTAGTACACTAGGCTAGCCTAAGTCTGATATAGCCTAAGTTAGACAGAAATAAGACAATGTTAGAAATAAGTATTTTATCTATTTATCACCTCACATTTTTAGTCCCTATAAGTTTTGTGCTTGACTTTGATCATCTGTTCCAATATGACTACCTAATACGATTTGAGTAAAAATCCCAAACTCTCTAGAAAATTCAATGGAGACAAACGGGGATGAGCAACACGAACATGAAAAATATGATAGAGCGGAAATAGTAAACGGGTATCAAACAGACAGTGATACACTCACAGTAGAATAGGTTGCAGGTTATAGTATCAGAATATCCGTCAGCAACCCTAACGTCGCTGGAACGCTCAAGGTGTGATTATAAAGCCTAAATGTGAAACTTTCACTCCCAAGAGATAGGAGTCAAGTTTACAAACACACACCTATCACGATTCGGACGAACAGAAACCAACAAAACACATTAACATGGCCAAACGATAAATTAAAAATTCACGGCTCCGCGGGTACGGGGTGCAGGTCCGGACTAACAAAGATGCGAGTATGTGTTTACCCTCCCCCCTCCATCATTATAGTTCCATCTCCATCAGCTCCCTTTTACCTTGATGACATTCGTTCTAAGTTGACTGCTGTTTCATTCACAGTAAGACTTTTCACTCAAAATGTGCTGGAGATGTTCCTTGCTGGCCTTGTAAATCTTACAGGTATTGACGTAAGGATTGCTGCCAGCATTCAAGTACTGTAAAATTATAGTAATTTAAAAAGCAATTCAGAGGTAACCCACAAAAATAGAGTAAAGCAATGACGTTATTTCTACAGAGCCATCGTCGCAGCTTAATGTGTGACCATTTTAAATCAAACTAATTCAAAGGAAATTCCTGTAGGAATTTTACTCACTGGATATACATTCTCGTTCATGTACGTCTTCTAAAAAAGGAGTAAATTACAAGCAAATATAGATCTCGTGGTAAGATCCACTTAAGCTAGACATTTATATTTTATAAAAATGAGAAATATATACTTGTATTTTTGTTATACACCCATATTTGGAGCGTAAGATAAAATAGCAGACATTTCCATTTCTTATGAATTCAAATCAATAGTTTTAATTAGAGTAAAAACTTTTATGTGAATAGAACAAGAGTGTTTGGCTGAGTTAGTATTGTGGTTGTTTGTTCATTAATACCATAATATAAACAGGCCCTCAGTGGCATCATAATCAGAGAGGCCTTTTATATTACATTACATGTTGCTTTACAAAATGTACATATTAATATACATGCTTGAATGAAAATCAAATTATCTTGAGGAATGAATTGCAGTCCCAAGACAAATTTTAATCGAATTTGATTTTTTACTAATAACAAATTAACGTAGTTTTATGACATAATATCATATATTATTCCAGATGGATTGCGATTTGTTTCATATTGTAAATTACGTAACTGCTCAAGATATTATACTGTATTCCTATAAAATACAAGTCTTGAATATGTAGTGCTGAAAGCAATATCAAATCATGTAAAAGGAAATCAATGCAAAAGGAAGGTACAGTAACCGCCAGCGTATATACACAAACAACTATATTGACTGAAGTCAAACAACTAGTAACAAGTTTTCTTTTTTGTATGTGATGGTATCTAATTTCATATAGTTAGTAGGGGACTAATTAAAAAAAAAACATATTCTGCATCTATTTCTGTATAAAACTAAGCAATGTATTTTTAATCACACTTTTGTAATAATTATAATTTGCACGATTAGTTTGTTTCAATATACTTTTTTTATGATTATTAGGTTTTGCCCCTTGTCAAATAATGTCCAAACCTATACTTTTAAAGATAAGTTTAGATTTTTTTCCGTTGTCTAACACACACAACGTTTTCTAACATACATCTCCAAAATTCCATAATTACTGTGTATTTATTTACAAATTATTTTTCTAAGAAAACACTATTAACAACAAAACACGTACTTTAATCATTTAGATTTATTTACACCAACAGGTGTACAATTTCATTTTCTCGAATATTTTCGCTCTCTGTGTAAGTTATCCTTTATATAAGCGTAAGTGAATCATTCTTTGCTCGATTGCTTGCCGTATCAGCTCTTGAATTGAAATGGTTTTTTTTTTCATAATTGATTCCACCTGATAGCTTGCAGTAACTTTGTTACTGTCTAAGATGAGTTGATTCTTGTGCGTGGGGCCTTCGTGAATACGGTGGGCATCGCTGATAGTTGGTCCTCATCATCTTCTCTTTCCTCTTGACTTTCTCATCTTGCGTAACTTCTTTCCCGCTGTCTGGAATTTCTCCAAAGCGTTTGTTTTTGGGTTTCTTGGGCACAGCCCGTAGCTGTATCCATATTTTCATGTGTTTTGGGGGGTTTGTTTGTTGTTAGCCAGGTCTTACACGCCTCGACAGTAGCTGTCCAGGATTTGATCGCTTCGGCGTCGCCTGACTGGCGGCGGCGGTGGAGGCGGCATCTGGTACTGGTCCTCCTCCGGCTGCTCCTTGCAGCGTCTCCACAACAGGAAGGCCGCCGCCGCTCCCCCCAGCATTAAGGCCCCTCTCATGAACGACGGTTCACGAGTGCTGAAACCACACGGCCACCTATTAATAATCTACATTAAACAAAGTTTATTGTTGATCATCCATCAGATGATCCCAGTACGCTGCCAGTTGAGCTCCTTTGTTGCAAGATTCCTCCTCAAATGACTATCTCATGCAGAGTTTTAACCTTTTAAAAACTAACCTTGGTGCGAGACCATGATTATTTTTCATTAGGATTTTGTTAGTAATTTTTTAAACCAGATATAAACCCACGACATAACTGAATTCCATTAAACATTCTCTGAAGATGCAGGAATGCTGGGACCAACCAAATGGCATCGATTTATCATATGCCTTAATCGTTATTCAGCAAAAGAATAAGAAGACAAAACAAAAACTAGTATTTGTATTATTAATTTTTTAGCAATTATAATTTCAAACAATTTTCTCACGGCGGTGTCCAGAGGGATATCGTGTATTTTGCTTTAAGTATTTTTCTAATTTACATGCAGTCCTATAATACAGAAAAACTACAATTTTGCCGGTTTAAGGTTGTTTTTAATTTTGTAAATGTTTAAATTATTATGTTATATTATTATTTATAAATATACTGTTTTAATTTTAGATTAAGTCCAGGTTACTCACCACGTCGACAAAACAAAACGCTCAATAAACTCCTCCATTAGAAACAAATTAGTTTAGTACTGGATAAGTAAAACTGTTGCTCGTACGGAAGGAATTCAAAGCAATTCGGGTTGGTTTCCAAGGTTTCCGCAAATAAAAATGTTAGCTTATACAGTTACCATGGTAAAAACTATCTACTACAACGAGTATTTTGAAACTAGATATAGACTTTGAATACCTAAATGAATACCTCATTGACTTTGCCTTGAGTTAAATATAAATGTAGCTCTAATTTTTACATTAAATTAAAACACTAATTTTCAATTTTCACGTTATTTTAAAAATAAATTGTATTTTTATTTTAAACAATTAAACCCAAAAGTGATACCCAAAAATAAGATATTAGATTATACTGTTTAACCATTAAAATGAACTATAATTAATAATTAAATTATTTGCAGCACTTGGCGAAGTCTTAAATGATGTAATTATAGATTTTTACAAAATTATCAAATAAATCGTGAAGGCGCTAAACAATTTGAGCACCTACTGAAAGTCCTACGAAATTCGACATTTTATAATGGTTGGGGGCATCTACTAGATGAGAAAATATATGTTGTCACCTCCTTAGATTTTTTTATATAGGGAACATAAGGACATCATTTTAACGTTGGTGTTCGTGTTTTTATGTAAATTTTTAAACTTTTAACACACCTAATATGCACAAGATGTTCTTCTAGGTGATCTGAAAATGGCTGTTTGAACTGCTGAAACACGCGTCATCCGTAGGAGGATAAAGTCTGATTAAATGACAGATTATACAAGTAACAATCTGTAACCTCTTCTGAAAGGATTGTACTATTAAAGTATTATTATATTGTACATTTTAACAAATAACCTCCAACTTGTCTATCGGTTTAATATAAATATCGTCATATTACAAATTGTTCTTTTTCATCAACACAGGCTTATTTGGCCCACGATGATGAGCAGTGGATGGCATACATGCTGAATTCGTTTCAGATTTTGTTTAAATGATAATAGGGCGAGATTTATGTCCACAATAAATAAACGGAATACATTCCTTTGATGCAGGTTTTGCTATTTTTAACGATAAAAACTAAGTTCTGTATTTTAATACACAGCAAATATAATTTTAATGTAAAAATCTCATAAAGAATTCTGAAATATACAGTTAGTATACCGGGTGTCTCAAAACAGCGTCCTTCTCAAAGTCCATAAATACTAAAACGTCCTTCAATACACCGGGTGTCTTAGACCACCCGTGCACCCCTTTCAAAATTTACCGAATTAATGTTTAACAAAAACAAATCATACAAATCATCATACAAATCATAGGTAAACCTAAAAAAACCTAAAAACAAATCATAGGTAAACCTATCGATTGACACTAATTTCAATGTACAGAGCGTACTAGAGTAACTTATCCAGACCAAGAGTCATTAAACTTAAATAAAAAAACCCAAGTTTTAGGGAATTTTTTGATTTTTCTACACAAAATTTTCTACACAAAATGTTAAATTGAACCCCCTAATAATAATGCTTAGAAGATATGGAGAGTGGAAGTTTAGTTTCTCTCACATGAATAATATGGTTCTAATTTTCTAATCCATTATCTCTAAAAAATGTTACGTGAAACAAAAATTTCCTAGCATAAAATGTCCTTAACTCCTATGAAGTCCACATCGTCCTATAATATGTTTTAAACAATGTTTAACTACTTCCTTTAAAGAAAGTCTCTTAAGAATTGAGAGGAAGCCGTAAGAAAGAATTTATTTATATTGATAGGCAAGCACCCTTCTTTTCCTACTTTTTTATCAAATTGTGTGAATCGTATGAGCAATCCGCGCAGACTGTTAGAAAAGTACAGTCGGTGTCCTGTGTACAGTAGAAAGGTCCTGTAGATGAACAAAATTCCATTATAATTCATATCAGCCTCCAGGCCTACCCCCTACTCTCTTTCAAAGTTTCAATGTTAATCTTGTGGGAGGAGGATAATTGATCGAATAATTACAGCTGTTGCAATAACAAAATGGCAAATCAGGAAGAACGTATGTTTCAGTTATTAAACATTTTAAAACTTATTTGCTCAACATTAGATTGATCAAGGCAACGATCAAATGAATTTTTGTTTGAATTTTTACCTTTGGGTTATTCCTAATTTTTATGATTCGGCCATTTGCACATAACTTTAAAGGTCTTAATATTTTGAGTGACCTCAGATGGTTGAATAAGTTGATTGTTATTTTATTTGATAAGATTTTTATGCTTTTCATAAGGTTTATTTGCAAAAATGGGTAAAAATAGTTTCCTTCTGAAACCCCCTTCACACGATAATTTAAGCTTTAATTGATTAATCCCTTCCACATATGTATAAATTTCTCCAGCAAAATTTATACCTAGTTAAAGTAAAAGTGCAAACAAAAACATTTTTATTTACGTCTAGGAAATTATAAAAATTACAATATCATAGTTATTTGTTGCTGTTAAACCACAGACCAAATATGAACATATAAAACAAAAATTTTAAAATAGAGAGTTTTTGCACATACGGTAAATATGAATATGCTAAACGCTAAACGCTATTTAAATAATGGCGGATTTAGGTACTTTTGCTGCTTTAAGGTACAAAAGCTCGTTGAAAAGTGAACATTAGTAACCATTAGACACCATTCATACAGTTGAACTATCCTGTATAACATAATATACGTAAATTTGCCAATTTAAAAAATAGCGTATAGCGTTTACCGTAAGATTTACCTTATGTTGCAAAAAACTCTCTAATATCAAATGAATGAGATGAACCTCACATTTAATGTTCTATGCCGTATTCTAATGTACTGCTGAAGATACACTTGATAGTATTTCAACTAATCTAGGTTTTGGTAGTTTTTATTTTGCACAAAATATTGTCATTGTGATAATTTTTGCAACCCAGAACAATTTAATTTTGTTAAATTTTGCAACCACTTTGCTTTCATCATTATTTTAAATGTTGTAATTTCTATCAATAGTTTTTATTACTTTATGATTAGTGTACCATACTTCCTTATAAAAAACAATATTTATTGCACAAGAAATTAAACTCTTAAAAGTCGAGATGGTATTTATGGTTTCTCAATATTTTGAGTCTCCTGGATAGTGTCCTTTGATATTGAGTAAGTCTAAGACTGATTTTTCTTCAACTGCCTTACATTATCTACATTTACAACAGTCTACTGTTACTTGTAGTCTACTTAGCCTGGTTTTATCTTGATTATTTTATTTTATTTAATGACTAAACAGTGACATAAATTTTGACTACTAATACAATCGTAAATAAATTTCTTTAAAAACACACACACAAACAACAAATTTTATTACTTCCAACAAATTTTCAATTTTATAATATATATAATATTTTATTTTATTTTATTTTATAATATATGGATAAAATAAACCGGGTGTAAAAAATAAATAAATAAAAAGAACAATACTGATTACTTTTATTTTTGTATTAAAATTTTATGAAGAGGATTATAGGCCTACAACTTTTTACAAATATAAGTAACACATATATTCTCCTACTAATGGGAAAAAGTTTGACAATGAAGTTATCTACTCTGAACACACCGATGTCCTATTTCTATTCGTGATATTGCTGAGGACTGCGTTGATTTTCAGTCCCAATTCTCGAATATTGAAGACTTCGGACTTTTAAGTAGGTCTTTCACAAAGCTACAGATGAAATTAATAACAGTGTGTTAAATTGGGTGGTCGTGTAGGCTTGTGAATGGGACCACCACCAACAATCCATAGTTTTCTGCAACTTTATCTGGGAGCGTAGGCCTTTTTACCTTTACCCAACAAGTGTTAATGTTCTTAGTCAATCGTACTAGTATCGGATAAATTTCCTTCATGCAAGATGCCAATTAAAGTTTGTTCTTAATCTTTTTTGTAACTAATTGTCAGATTTTAGCGAATTTCCCTATAGGGAATACGCTATTACGGTAGTAGTCACGGTAAGACCTAAGCCCGGGACCATGATACTTTTTCGTTTTGAGGTCCCTATAAGCCAAAAACACCGTTCGTTCAAATTGATATATATGTATCAATACATTATATATACATACATATATATATATATGTATGTATATATGTATATATACATACATACAGGGTTAGGCAAAAGTCTGGATACCCCCAGTTAACTTTTTAACACGTTGCAGTAGGAAAACCAAACTCGGCACATGTTTACAACATCAAAAACTGCACTTTTTCATCAACTACACAACTTTGCCCCTGCCCCCAAAATGGGGTATTTTGGGGGCAGCCCCAAATTTTCAAACGTAAACCCCTATCGAGTGACCCCTCATTTTAAACGGTTTATCAAGAGAAATTAAATGGCGCAAACCGGAGGTCGATATCTCACCCCTAACCAAAATGGCAGCCATTTCAAAATTTGACATGGGCAAGCAAGTATAAGTATGGACACCCCCAATTAATTTTTTAACACGTTGCAGTAGGAAAACCAAACTCGGCACATGTTTACAACATCAAAAACTGCACTTTTTCATCAACTACACAACTTTGCCCCTGCCCCCAAAATGGGGTATTTTGGGGGCAGCCCCAAATTTTCAAATGTAAACCCCTATCGAGTGACCCCTCATTTTAAACGGTTTATCAAGAGAAATTGAATGGCACAAACCGGATGTCGATATCTCATCTCTAACCAAAATGGCAGCCATTTTAAAATTCGAGAAAGGTAAATTGACTTTACATTAAATCAGAAAATAGCTTTTTTAGAATCGAGAATATCTGGAATTATTTTAGAATTGAACCTACTAGTTCATTTCTGCTATTAGGTTCAATTCTAAAATAATTCAAGAAATTATAAATTCCAAAAAGCTATTTTCCGATTTAATTTTAACAAATGTAAATTTACCCTTCTCGAATTTTAAAATGGCTGCCATTTTGGTTAGAGATGAGATATCGACATCCGATTTGTGCCATTCAATTTCTCTTGATAAACCGTTTAAAATGAGGGGTCACTCGATAGGGGTTTACATTTGAAAATTTGGGGCTGCCCCCAAAATACCCCATTTTGGGGGCAGGGGCAAAGTTGTGTAGTTGATGAAAAAGTGCAGTTTTTGATGTTGTAAACATGTGCCGAGTTTGGTTTTCCTACTGCAACGTGTTAAAAAATTAATTGGGGGTGTCCATACTTATACTTGCTTGCCCATGTCAAATTTTGAAATGGCTGCCATTTTGGTTAGGGGTGAGATATCGACCTCCGGTTTGCGCCATTTAATTTCTCTTGATAAACCGTTTAAAATGAGGGGTCACTCGATAGGGGTTTACATTTGAAAATTTGGGGCTGCCCCCAAAATACCCCATTTTGGGGGCAGGGGCAAAATTGTGTAGTTGATGAAAAAGTGCCGTTTTTGATTTTGTAAACATGTGCCGAGTTTGGTTTTCCTACTGCAACGCGTTAAAAAGTTAACTGGGGGTATCCAGACTTTTGCCTAACCCTGTATATATATATATATGTATGTATGTGTCCGTGAACACGATAACTTTTGAACGGAACCTCCGATTTTGATGAAATTTGGTACAGGGGTGTAAGCCAGTGTCTACTAGGTTGAGTTCGCGAACCAGAATGATCGGACCATGGGAATGGGGTTTTATGGGGTTTCAAAAGGGTAAAAATGGGTTTTTGGCTTTTTTTTACTTTTATTTATAAAATTCAACAATTTTAACTTAAACCATTAAAAAGAGCTTAAAAAAACAAACAGTCTAGTATTTTGAATTTTTTACCTAGCTTAAATGGTTATGGAGAAAATCCAAAAACTATGTTTTCCATGTTATTCTTATGGGAAATTAACAAAACCTTCTATCTTGCTTATTTATTGACATATCTTGATAAAATTTGATAAGTACATTTATTTGGAAGCGTTCAACTTATATTTGCTTAGAAAACCCATATGGCGGCAAACCTAAGTACTCACCCCTATGGGGTTTTATAGGGAAAATAAAAAGAACACCATAACCGGATAAAATTTGGTATGTACATTCACTAGGTAGGGTTTAACTTATATTTACCAACAAAACCCATATGGCGGCAAACCTACAAACTCTCATCCCCATGGATTTTATGGGGAAATAGAAAATATACCAAGATTCCATTGGAAATTCGCTGAGTACGCAGGTCTGCTGAGACGGGGGTATTATTTCAATGTACCACTCAGAAATATTTTTATCCTGCATGATCATGATACAGAACTTATTGTGGGTTATCTATTAAAATTTGATAATTTTTGAAATTTTATATAAAAGCTTTGAGCGACAATAATGGTTCTGCTTGTACACCCAAATTATGTTGATAAAATTAAGAGTTCCTCTTTTGTGTGGCAGTTTCAAAATTGATCTATGAACGCTTAACAAAATTTTAACAAACTTAAAAGTTGATAATTTTATTCGGACGGTATTTCAAATTCAAGAAGCTATTGTATTTACTATTTATTTAATAACGTTCAATAATAGATGTTTATTTCACTTTAGTTTAGAGGGAATTTAATTGAAAAGTATTGCAAAATGTACCCAGTTGTATTTCAGGTATAAAAACAATGTTTTACATGACACCTTGAAAATTAGTTCATCTAAAAAAAATTATTGATATACCTAATAACTACATTCAAAGCCCTGAAATTGATCAAAAAATTTTTTATAATAAGTTATACACACAAGAAGTATCGAGATGAGTGTTAGCGTTCAGGCATTAGGAGCATGAATAAACTGTAGCAATAAACATATAGCGAATAAAGAGAACTGAAGCTAATGATCTAATTTAAAATGTAAATACTCTACAGACTTTGTGTAACAGTTCTGGGTTAGTTATTCTCTTTCACCCCAAAATGTAAACAGAAATGGTCATTAAAGCGAATACTGCTACGATAAAACAGATTTCATTGTGAATGAAGCGGATCTTTATGTATCTTTGAGCGAGTAGGCCTACTATGCATACAATTGTAAAGGAACTTAATGAATGTTAAAACATCGTTGTATTACCACTTTACGATATTCACGAAAATATTTTGTAACACAAGTCCATAAAGTAATTGTGACTGAATAAAAAAATTTAAAAAATAGGAGTTAAGAATTTGCTAAGTTGTTTTGATTTTTTATTAATGACTGGCAACATTTGAAATGTGAAATAAAATAAATTAAAACAACGAAAAGCATTCACTCTTTCTTTTAAATAAAAAAATCAATAAAATAAAATTACTATTTAATATAACATTTTAAAAGTAAGTAAACAAATTTTACCGGAATCACAAAGTTAATATTTTCACATGCTAAGAAGTTGTTTTTATCTATATATACTGTACATTACATTAATAATATAGTATATTAATATTTATCGTAACTAATGATATTATACTCTGAACTAATTATCTTGCTCTATTATTTGAAAAAAATATATAATCAGGTATTTACACTTGAAATGCTGTTTTCGGGACTATTAACAACCGATGAAAAATATGCGTGTGACTTTTTCTACAAACCTTAAAATGTTTTTGCACATTGTCAAAATATGTATATGTAACAGAAATTTTGGATAGTAACATGCAAACGCTACAATTCAATATTTTCAACGACAAAGTCTGCTGAACACTTCTTATTGATCTCAATTACGTATTTGGTGTTTATGGGGATTTGGTCGAACAACATTTGTATTTTAACAATTGAATCAATTAACTGCATAGTTATAAAATTCTTAAAAATTACAAATAAAATATGCTGACAGAAAGAGTATGGAAATATCTAAATAAATTAAAGTACCATGAGGACCGAGCTTAAACTCGGTAAAATTATAACTTTTGTTCGCACATAAAGCTCGTTCGCTCCACTCACTTACCCTCTTCCTTTGTAAAAAGAGCTCGTTCGCTTCGCTCACTCACCAGACCGTATTTAAAATGTACGGTGTTGCACTTTGGTATAATTTTCCTAAACTACAGGTTAAATATGTAAAACATTGGTTTATATCTACAGCTATCTGCTGATGTTTGTTCAATTTGGAAATCCCTATAAGTAGTAGTGGAAAAAGGGGGCTGCTGGCTCACTTCAAGGTCACCTGAGGGATGACGTCATCGAGGTCAATGACCTCACCGATGACGTCATCGATGACGTCATCGATGACGCAATCGATGACGTCATCACCAATGACGTCACATCCATGACGTCACACCCATGACGTCACAGAAATGACGTGCTGATGACGTCATCACCCCTTACGTCACCAAAATGACGTCATCGATGTCACAAAGGTCAAGGTCACGCTGAAACCTAAAATTTTTTGGCACTTTTGCTGTTTCTCGCACTACGCTCCGAGTTTCAGTCCGGTTCCCATGACCTTGACGACTTGGAGCGAAATTAGACGAGAAACAGCAAAAGTGCTGAGGAAACTGCAAGTTTGCAACGTGACTCTGCCTAAACCGTCATGTGACACCGCTCGGGTGACCTTGAAGTGAGCCAGCAGCCCCCTTTAGACCAGTACTACAACCGCGATGTGCACCCTACGACAGACACCGAGCGACTGACTGTCCGGCCCCGCGCACTCTAGGTATATGGGAAGTGGTGGGGGAACTGCGATGACCTCGGGAAACTTGAAAATGTCAAGCCAGGTAGCACCGTTTTGATGCTACCTTAAATTTACATGTTAAAGTGTGATGACCTTGAGGTTGACTGTGAACCTGGGGCTTAGGATTGTGTTTAACAGCTTGACGTTTTCGCCAGAGTTCAAGTGTGGTGACATTGAACTGGTTAAAATCAAAACTGCACAGCAGACTGCACAACACGGATGTGCATCCTACGACAGCCGCCGAGCGACTGACCTCCGGGCCCTGCGTACTCTAGATATATGGGGAAGTGGTGGGGGAAATTTTAAGGTCATTTAAACGGAGTTTAAAAAAAGTCAAAGAGTAGAAAGACTACTCTTGTGAGTCTATAGCGATTTCATTGATAGTGAGTGCTTCGGTATGCCAAGTTGATCTGTATTGACACGCTCCTAAATAATGTTTGCAAAAACCTGCAAAATGATTGTTGCACAATTTGCAGCCAGTTAGCTGTTTTAGTTTGAATTCAATGCAACGTTCAGGGCAGCAAGTGTACTTATGCCCTCTCATTTGGTACACATGGAATGTCTTCAACTTCGGTTTCGGCTTCTTCCAAGACTTGCACTTACACATGCACTGACCAAAAGCTTCACATGTTCTACAAGCCAGACCATCCACCACATCAATGTCATTTGGCCATGAAAAACATTTCTGTTCGCAACAGTAGTTGAGTTGAATGTCCATGTTGCTGCGGTGAAGGTGCGCGATGAGTCAGTGAGAGTGCACCTTAAATAAACTCAGTGGAGGGGGAAAGGTCAAGGTCATTCAAACGGAGTTTTAAAAAAGATGACTAGTTGTCCTCCTCGTCCGTCGTACTTGGAGAGCTGTCAGACGAAGAGCCCCGCGCAGGTGCTCTCCAGATGAAATGTATATCTATTTGAAAGCGCAGGCCTGGATCTTGTACCATCAACTCCTTTAATCTATTACATACCAATTCCACTTTGTACACATTGTTAATAATCAACACCCAAGGCTTCGGCTGAACATAACGTGTAGTTGAGTCAGCCTCGCAGACAGTTACACCTTCCGGTGATATTGGAGTGTATAAATGTGTAAAATCTCGTTGCTGAGGCTGGCTTGAAGTTGAGGGTTCTGTGCCGACCCTGGTTGCATCAAAATTCAAATCCATTCTACATTCAAGAGGTCCAGGGTTCCCGTTTAATACATTGAGTAATTTTTGATACAAGACTTCCACTTCTGTCGCATCCTGTAAATGAACAGTCCACCGCAAGGGAAATGCTTCGTCCGTAGTGGAGTCAACTTGAGAAAGAGTTCTTTCCGCCATGGCAGCTAAGCAAGGAATGAGGTGAGCTGCAGTCAGTTGTAACATTATCGAAAAGTAGAGGGGGAAATTTCAAGATCATTTAAAATTGGGTTTTAAAAAAGGAAGGAGTGGAGGGGAAAGTTCAAGGTCGTTCCAACATCAGTAGTGGAGTCAGCTTGGCTGATGGTGTTGTCCGCCATGGTTGCTTGTCGAACAAGGAATGACGGGTGATGTGATACTTATGCAGGAACATGGTGAAGTGGTGGGGGAAGTTTCAAGGTCATCCAAACGGAGTTTTAAAAAAAAAAGGAAAACCTACAAAGTAACATTGAAACTTTCCAACTGATGGTGGCGGGCGTTTTCTTCTGCAACCTTGCCGACACATGTGACTATACCATATAGTATGAAAAGTACAACCATAATAAGGCCGAACAATAAAAGATAGCCGTTGACTATCATGATATTTTCTGAGTGGATCTGCTTTCTTCTTATCTCCCTCTCTTGCATCCTTTTCTCTAACTCGTGGATGAAGTCGCAGCATGCGTGAGGACATCTTTCATCTGTTGGTAGGTTTGCCATTGTTGATGTTGTCGGTTTGGCTGTTGAAGATGGAATGAGGTTTCTAATCGTGATGTGCCATGTACACCAATAGTGAAGTGGTGGGGGTAGCAAAGCAGTGGAGGGGGAAGTTTCAAGGTCATTCAAATTGTGTTTTAAAAAAACCTATCTTGTTACTGAGCTAATATGTCAGTAACAAGATAGGTGTTTTTGCTCTTTTACTTCTTTAATATAATGAAAAAATAAACATATTCTACAATGGTTAGAACAAGAAATACAACTGCTAGTCAGCTGAAGTAATCCAAGTTGTCCGGCTCGGTCTTCATGGACGTCGGTGAGGAAGCTGTCGATGAGTGTCCAGGCTCTTCCTTTGGCTGCCGGGTGTTCCGTATATTGCAAGCGTAGACTTGCACATTTATACGGTAGCCTCTTGCCACCATTAGCTGCAACTCCTTGTACAAATCGTTCAGCTCCTGTTGTGTTTTGATAGTCACCTCCTCATAGCTGGCACAGCTTACGTTGAGAGACATCCTGATGTTGCTAGGTTGGCTGCCGGAGTAGAAATAAAGCCAAGGCACAGCGCTTGGAGGTATATGAAAAAGTGGTGGGGGTGTTTGCATTCAAACAGGTTTGACTTGTAGCGTGGTGGGGGTAACTGTGAAATGCAAAGGTCAAAGGTCAAGGTCACCCGCGAAGTTTAAAAAAAAATGCAACATATCAATATGTGACAAACTTCACATATTGATATGTTGCATTTTTTTGTCTTTTGTTTTTTATGGTTTATTTATTTATAAAACGTTACAATAACATATTTACAACAGTAAAACTTAAATCTAACACTGCTGCTTGTCGGCGATGTGGATGGTCAACTCGGTGGAATTGCTACCCGTGCAACCGTGGGAAACCAGGTAGAGACAGCCGGGTTGGATGGAGCGCAGATCCTCGTTCTGGAGGAGATGGACGAACCGTTTCGGCAGGTAGACTTGGAACTTGGGCTCATCCCCCGGAGTGAATGGTGCCTCGCTAAGACTGCAGCAGATGGCCTCTCCAACTGTAGTCTCCATCTTCTTCATGGCGTGGATAATGTAGTGCTTCTCGTCTTTAAGTTCGGAACACTTCTTGACGGGTAGTATGGTAGATTTGGAGTGAGCATTGAACTGCTCAACCAAAGTTTGCAGGAACTGGTGAGATGCCATGGTCAAGTTATAGATCGTCTTCTTCGTCTTCTTGCTGGGAGATGTTGTCGTCTCGGAATCTCGAGTAATACTCATGCCAGGTCCCGGTCTGCTCCTCACTTATATAACCCCCGTTACCCCCACCACTCCCCATTTCCCCACTTTGAAGGTAAGATGCGAGTTTATAGGCGTTTTTTAAAGCGCAATGTCTATCTTTTTCATGTTCTGGACTTTTAGTACAAATACAAACATTTTCCATCGTATACTTGTAGTTTTTATCCAAATCCACATCATTAACCGGAACATGAGTAAATCCTTCGATCCATCTTTTCTTTTCCAGCCCCTTTGTGTAAATATTGGTAAACTTGTCTGAAAAGTGATGCATAATGTGATACAAGTCCGTGTAACTTGTAAAACCATCATACCAATCGATATGATGGAAGTGTTTTGAAATCCATCTGTTGGTAGTAGCGGCTTTACTGGTTAAAGATGAATAAGAACATGGTGGTTTAAATAAAAACGAATAAGGAACACTTGTATTGATGTCGAAAAACACAAGTTCTTTTATGATAAATCTATCATCATTACCCCGAAACGCTTGGAACTCAATTATACCAGGTTTGGACTTTACTTGTTCTTCTTCCTTGTCCATTGCGAAGATCACTCGTCTGCTCATGACGAAGTCCAAAGGTCAACTGATTTCCACACCACGGTAGGTACGACTTTTATACCCGGCCGTACAGTTGTTGGCGCGTTGGTGTATATTTAACGTGGGCACCGTCCCCGGTAGGCCTAACCCCACAAAGTGTTTGATATTGTTTTAAAAATTAACCATTGCTGTGTAGTTAATTGTCATTTAGGTTTCCATCTTTACATTTTCCTTGTTTTCATTTTCATCACTAACACTTGATTCTTCTCCTCCTTCTTCTTCCTCTTTTTCATGTTTTACTGATTTCTTATGTAGTTGAGCGTACTTTTCCAATTGTCTCCACATTTGTACTTCATGAGGAACCCTATTGAATATAGAAGTATCTACAGGTCCGTACAATATAGGTGCGTCCGGTTGTTTGTCCAAAGTGTCTTCCAGATAATCTTTAATAATTGAACTTGAAAACACCAGTTGTCTCAAGTATCTCGTTATTGGTTCAGTTGCACAAGTTAGAATAAAAAACTCTTCTCGATTAAGTTGAATCTTGTTATCATGTCTTGTTGTGTCTCTAAACCGCAACTGATGATCACCACGATGTTTAACAATATCGATTTCCACATTTGAATCCAAAAGGCCTACTCTTGTCTTTCTTCCAAACATGTTACTACTTAAATAGCATTCTAGCAGATGCAAGTGTTTCATAAACGATTCCCAAGCAGTGTCCGTAAACAAAATCATTTTGGGTCCATGAGTTAAAATTACAGTAGGGGAATAATCTGTAGATTTCATAACACCTATTAAAACACTTTTGTCCAAACTGGAAGAGATTGGGTAAAATATTCGCAAGAATACCTCACTTAATATGTTAGGAGAAATATTATCTTCAATATCCCTTTTCCTCTTGTGTGCATTCTTTCTTCTTTTACCTTTTTCCTCAACATTATTACTGGCGTGGAGTTGTCCGCAAGCGTTGTGTTCATCTCCCTCCGGTTGACCTTGAAGATCTAAAAAGTCGGATATCTCCTTCTCAATATCTACTACATTTTCTTGTGTACCACTAGGAGAAGCCATATTGAATAAGATGCTACCCATACAACAACAGGCAACAAACTGATAAGGAGCGAGCTGAACGCTCTGCTTTTATACTCGCGGAATGCATTGGAATGTAGGAAAACCGGTCTTTTACAATACATTTTTAACAATTCCAGTTAAAGGTGTGTATGTTACGATTTTATCATGTAGAATTAAACAGTATGCAGTTGTATTAGCCGATATAGGCGCGTTGAATTCCATTTCTATTTTTATATCTACACTTGATGATTTTACTGATTCATTTTGTTTAGAACAATCGATTACAACTATAGGGTAACCATCTAAGTATTTTTCTGGTGATAGTAAAGGTGCATTCGTTTTACCATAATATGAACTTTGGAATCTTGCATACATATCGTACAATATGCTGTACTTTTTATTAGCGAATGACACATTTAAATTATCGTATGGAAAAAATTGTGAATTTAAATAAACTTTAATATTTTTCAAGTTGCAATGATCAAATTGGCCTGCATGTTTGGTGATGGTGTCTCTTCTGCCTGTTTGTAAACCAAATATAATATACCTGGCTCGTTCCACATAATTAGATGTTTTAACTGTCCAAGTGTGTCGATCCGTAGTTGGCAAGCTGGGATGTTCATGAAATTCCCAACTTCTAAAAGGAATTACAATATCACGATCAGCCTTTAACTTTCTTAATAGTAGCATTCTATGCTCGTCAGCTAATTTAACATGTGGAACTCTCCATACAATTTTGTCTAATGTTAATTTCCATTCTAAAGTTGCATCTGTTGTACCGTCTGGAGCTTTAATAATATCTTTATCGTTTGAAGATCTCAACAAAACTAATTCTTGTTTAACGTTTAATATTATTTTCCTATAATCTTCAGCAAAACCAAGCAACAAACGTAACGGAATATGAAAATCAAAATTTCCATTTGTATCTGGAGTGATTGTGTCTTTTGCAGGTAAAACCCATCCTGCAGGTTGTATTAAATTGGTTTCATTAGGTGATATAGATGTTAATCCCTTTAAAGTTGTTGCAATACCTACTTTTTTAGTAGAATCAACTGTTACACCTGATATTTCATATCTAATTTCATCAAACAGGAAAGCCATGGGATTATTTATAAATGGAACTGTTGTACCAGTAGTAGTACCGTCCTTTTTAGTAACTTTTCCTTCAATATACAAGTAACTTTCACATGGTAGCGTGTAAATGTCTTGATTTTGTATGGGAATACGAATTTCATCGTTATTGTTTAATTTTGATGAAGTGTAAGGGTTGTGGGTGTGATATTCTTTTTCCCATAGGGTTTCGTCGAATGTTGGACCCTGAGCTATATCCAGTATATCCATTATCGGTTACTTTTAATCCAATTCTCTCTAAGAAACGAATGTTCTCGCGTGTTAACTCCTCCACAGCTGAAGAGCTACTAATGCGGATTCCCGTAGGTTGTTCGCTTTTAAATGTTAAACCCATGATTTTGTATTAAAGTGTTGATTTTAAATGTAATCTAACCGTAATAGGCTCTTCTCGGAAATCTATCAAGTTACCGTCTTGATCCAATACGTTCAACACGATGTCTGAAATGAAAGTGGTGTTCAAAGGTAGATATACCAGGTTTTGCGGCTTTTCAACAATTTTAAATCCAGGTGGTACACTGGGGTAAAAAGTATGTATTATATGAGTATTTGCTCCATCTCTGTAAGCTCCTTGTATAATGTTACAAGTTATGTCTATACTATTGACTTTTAATATTGTTACAGTTTGTTTACCGGAATGTGTTTTATTTGGTTCTAAAATTGCTCCATCTTTGGGAAATCCTAATAAATCACCAATTGAGTTTGGCTTAGTGAAATCTATATAATATTTTGAAGTAAGCTCAGCTTTCATTGTATTATTATTACCTTTTAGCGATATATTGTCTTTTCCCATTTTATTTTGCAAAAATTCATTAATATGATCAATTTCATAAGAACCTGTGGGTAAACTGCACTCTTCTAAGTCTGTTAACTTACCACTGGCATCTTTTCCTTTATAATAATGCAATAAGTTATTTTTACCTTCCGTAACATTGGGAATAGAGTTGTAAGTTGTAAAATCCAACAGTGCTGCCTCCCAAAATCTTCCTTTTTGCAAGCGTAACGCTGGAAAAAGGATACTTCGTAAAGTGGACGATTTTCCTGTTAATGATACCGTATAGGAAGACATCTCAATAGTGACTGATACTTTTAGCTAGGAATTCCAAACATAAATGGCCGCATATTGAAGTATTATCAGGTTGTTCTCTTTTATAGTTGTAATATATGTTTTTAGCAGATTTAAAGTAATGTTCAAGTTCTTTAGGTGGTGGCAAATTTCCAAAACTATCAAAATAATATACATTACTATTTAGTTTCTTATAACACACCCAATGGGTGCCGGACCCTTCAGTATTATCCAAATTTACGATTCCAGTCTCATTTTTCCATATTTTCTTTGGTAAACTGTCTTTCATAAATACTCCGCGGAAAAATGGTATTTTTAAACAGGAAATATATTTAAATAATTCAACATTAGTCAACGCTTTATGTGGTATAACCAATTGATTTCTTTTATTTAATATGCACGATACGGTCTTAGGTATAGACCAGCCCCGTTTTTTACCATTGACCATATTGTCGGTTTTTTATTATTTTTCCTCGGAGAACGTCTTTTTAGTCTAATATTACCACCATGTTTTCTCTTGGTTGATCCTTTTTTATTCTTACCCCTCCTTTTTCCACCTCCTACCGCTGTTTTAGCCTTCATACCTGCTGTTACCGCTAAAGCTGCTGCTTTTTCCGCAATACTAGCGTCACTAGACTTTACTCGTTGCCAAGCTATATTCGCTAGCTTTTTATCAGCGATTGACCTATTTTTTGAATCGGTAAACGTGGAATATGCGATATCGTGTTCTTTACAAGCCTGATCTAACTTATTTATGCCTGGATCACCTCTTTCCAGTCGTTTTTTTAATTTAGTTCCTGGTCCGCAATACTGATAACCTCCCGGTATGTGAAATTCGTATGGTAAAGCGTCTATTGCTCTGTTTACGATAGATCCTACTGGAATACGATTTAAAGCTTTACTTAACAGAGAAACCGCTGTGGACGTGATACCGCCTCCTTTCCGTATAGTGTCTCGATATGGACTGGTGTAATGAAACGCCATGATTGTCTTTTATATTTGAAAAGCGTAACCCATGTGTTACCTCTATGACAGGTTGCACATAAATGATGTAATATATGGTGTTATTTAGTTAAATATCAAAAGTACCCCAATCTGATGATCTAAACTTTTGTGTGTTATGATTAAAAAAATATTTATAAAGAATTTCTTGTTTAATCCATGTATTTCTCATTTTTTCGTCAATAGGTTTATGTTGTCCTGCTACAATATAATTATGCATATCAAATAATAAATTACCTATTACTTTAACAAGAAAATTAACAGTTACAGCGTTATCGGCATAATCAGGGTCTGCAACATTTGTTAATCGTTTGTTATCACAATTCCACCATTTTTTTCCAGTTGGCTCTAATTGTATTATCTGTTCATAAGTAACAGCATCACCAGGCTTTTCACCAATACCTAAATTTGTCAATAACTTTCCTTTACCATCCCAAACATAATTGTTTTCTTCAAGTAAAGTAAACTTTTTATTTCCTTGTACAAATACATCTCCTTGACGTGTTACTACTTGGTTTTGTTTCACAAAACCGGAGGTTTCTTGTTTTAAAGTTTCCTTCATTTGACCCACCGTTGCACCATCTGATGGTGCAAAACCATCTTTTACATTCGCTAAACAATTACCAAGACAGTCAATAACTCCTACATCACGTGTAATACAATGATCTTTGATGTATTTTAAATTTACAGCATCATTTTCATTTTTTGGATAACCTATATCGTTAATAACAAATTTATAAAAAGAAAACCCATCTTTTGTCTTTTCAGGTATTATAGAATGTAAATAGCGTCTATTTATGCTGTCTTTTTCATCTACAGGGTCTGCTACGTTGGATATACGCCGATTTTCAGCATTATACGTTTTTCCATTAAATTTTAACGTATTCTTTAATTCCGATGATAAATAACCTCTGTTTATTGCATCAGCGTTTTGATTTGGCTTACCAACGTTGGAAATTCTATGATTACCCGCGTTATATGTGTTTTTATCTAATTTCAGTGTTGGTACTATCTCTTTTTTTAATACTTTTAAATTTATTGCATCATTTTCATCTGTGGGATCATTAATGTTTTTTAACCGTTTATTACTAATATCATAATCTCCATCAGGTGTTTGTGGTAATCCAACACCTCTTTTTAAAGTATTAAAGTAATATAATCCATCCGATGAATACCGTCCGAACTTGTCAACACTCATGGTGCAACTGAATAACATTCTAGAGTGTAACCCATTTTTATAATATTAGTCCCGATTTCTAACCCATATCAGTTTTTATACAAATTCTTAGTCTTCATCAGTTACATTTGCATCATTCCCGGGACATTTAAAATATTTTAAATCTGCACTAATTAATGATCTGTCTGCTTCATTTCTAAATACATGATTTTTATGAATAAATTCCTCACCAGACAATTTTCTAAATCCGCTAAATGAATTTGGATCTGCAATTAATATATTTTGATAATCATTTACATCCATTAATTTAAATCTTTTGGTATTATAAATAAACTCTTGATTTGCACTATCATATTGTAATGTTTGTCCTACAGTTGCAGCATCCTTTGGATCTGTTCCTTGTGCCAAATTACCTATTTTCTTATTTTTCGCATTGAAAGTACTACCTTTTGGTTTGTCTAATATTAAAGATTGTTTTACTACAACACAATCGTAATCATCGATACCTGGAAATATGTCAATTATTCTTCTATTTGTACCCAACCAACTTCTATGATAATTGTTTGGATTAGTATGTAAAACTTGTGATAAAATCGGAACATCATGAGCATCTGTAGCTAAATGCGCATTTGATAATTTCATGTCTTTGCAATCCCAAACATTATTTTTTTGTTCAAGTAAAATAAACTTTTCATTTCCTTGTACAAACACATCACCCGACCGTGATACTACTTGATCCTGTTTTACAAATCCAGATGTTTCTTGCTTTAAAGTTTCCTTCATTTGACCCACTGTTGCACCATCTGATGGTGCCGAACCATCTTTAACATTCGCTAAACAATTACCTAGACAATCAATAACTCCTACATCACGTGTAATACAATGATCTTTTATATATTTTAAATTTACAGCATCATTTTCATTTTTCGGATAACCTATATCGTTAATAACAAATTTATAAAAAGAAAAACCATCTTTTGTCTTTTCAGGTATTAATGAATGTAAATAGCGTCTATTTACGCTGTCTTTTGCATCTTTAGGGTCATCTACGTTGGATATACGTTTATTTTCAGCAGTATACGTTTTTCCATTGAATTTTAACGTATTTTTTAATTCTGATGATAAATAACCTTTGTTTATTGCATCAGCGTTTTGATTTGGCTTACCAACATTGACAATTCTATGATTACCTGCGTCATATGTGTTTTTCTGTAGTCTTAATGTTGGTGATATCTTTTCTTTTAATACTTTTAAATTTATTGCATCGTTTTCATCTGTGGGATCTTTTATGTTTTTTAACCTTTTATTAGTTATATCATAATCCCCATCAGGTGTTTGTGGTAAACCAGCTCCTCTTTTTAAATTATTTGCGTAATATAACCCATCCGAGGAGTAACGTCCGAACTTGTCGACACTCATGGTGCAACTGAATAGTAATCTAGTGAGTAACGCATTTTTTATGAGATTACCCCACGGTTTCGGAGTTCATCCACTAAAGCCACCCATTCGTTTTCCAATCCAGTATGACCCGCTTCTTTAGCTTCATGTATTAGTTTCATTCTATCCACCAATTTATTGATATTATTGTAATAAATCACATTTGTGTTATATAGTTTCTTCATTAAACCTGTACCTGTAACAGATTTGTTTCTTTTTCTTGGTTCTGGAGCACTTATATCCAAAGTGGATGACACAAACCTTCGTTTTACAGGTTTTCTTGGCATTATCGGCATTGGTTGTCTTCTCGTTGTTGGTATTAACTTGGATACAAATACTCTATATTTTAAAGACCTAGATCTAAAAACTGGTTGGTCAGCTAAATATTTTCTCCTGTATGCATTGGTGTGTTCCAAAATCTGTTTATATGCTTCCATGTCTTCTTCTTTAACTAACAATTCTAAAGGCTTTTTTTCAAATAATAATTCAAATAATCCTCTTGTGCCCTTATATCTTTGATTACCAACAATAATATTATCATTTTCATCAATGTTTACCGGGCTATTACCAACCATTAAACCTTCTTCTGTTAATCTTACTCCATAACTATGGTAGTTTTTATTAGGATTTATTCCAGCTAACATTTTTATCATGTATTTCCTTCCTAAAGGTCCTTTGTTATGAATGTTTTCACCCAACAAGCTTATGTTTGACGGACCTTCCCTTGCTTCTTCTTCTTTTTCCTCTTCACTAGCAGTTGATACATCTTCATGTCCTCTTTTAGCTTTTACTTCATATAATTCTCTTATACCACTATAGTCTGGTGATTCTAGCTCTCTTTCAGGTTCTCCGCCGGTAAAACCACTATATGTAGAGGATTCCAGGTCTTCATCACTAAAATCTTCTGATTTTACATTTTCTCTTTCAAACTTTGTAATAGGTGCAATTGCATCTCCTTCCAAAACGGGTTTAGCAAATTTTTTGTTTAATTGTTTCAAGGGTTCAGTAATAGGTTTAAAAGTAGATTCAAGAAATTTCTCCCTTTCGCTAATACCTAATTTTAATGCTCTGTTTTTATCTCGAATAGAATCACTAAGTGATTTTATTTCCTTTATTAACTTTTCTTGGTTAACCATGTTTGTAGCAAGACGTGTTGTACAACAATGAATGTTTTACATCATGATCAGTGTATTAGTATAAATTTATCAAATCCTATCCTGTATCGACCATTGTTTAGCGGTTGTTCCTTCATAATTGTTAAAAACCCATATTTTTCAGCCCAAGCCTTTCCACACAACTCTTTAAATCGTTCAAATGGCATATCCGCACTTACATGGTCATAATATATGTGTTTTAGGTTGGTTTCATCCTGTTTAAATACAATTAACATGTTTGCATTGTCTCTAATGAGCTGTTTCGGTATTTTGCTGTAAGTTTGACCAATATAAATGCTATCTATGTTGTTATGTCGACCCATGGCGAAGTAATTTCTTATTGTATTTTGATTTTCACAAGATACGTCGTCAAATATGAATACTGAGAATGGTTTAGCCTCTTGCGGTTGCATGACACTCTCGCTCGCGTTGAATTTAAAATATTTAACTTCAGGCACATTATTGAGTATTTGTTCCAATAACTGATATTTTGGTTGTTGTAGTGACTTTGAAAATACATATAAATTATTAAAACGTAAGCCTTTAGGGTTTGTAATCAAATTGAATACTACATTTGTTTTTCCACAATTGGAAGGACCGGTAACCAGACAACGCACCGTGTTTGGTAACAAAACACCGTGTTTCCCAGTATTGAATTGAGAACCATCCACTGTGAGTTCATCTATATTATTAATAGTAAAATTGTCTTTTTGCGGTATTATCTCCATCCTTTGTAATGGTTCAACCCAAAATGATGCTCTATCATTATATTAGATCCTTTTTAGGTATCCAAGAATCTTCCGTTTTATTAAATCCTAACCATCGTACTTTAACCTTATCTTTTTTGCGTTGCAACACCTTTTCTACTAGATATACATCACCTACTGTTGATTTTAACATTTCATGTCCATAAAAACCTCCTTCAAGCAATTGTCCTTTATTATCTTTTAAAATGTAAGTTTCTGGTACTGTAGGTTGCACCTTAAATACGGTAAATACCTCATTTGTCCAGTTTGGAAGATATCTTTTACTGAATACACCTTTGTATTTGCTTATTCGCACTTTATCACCAACATTAAACCTTTTAGGCTTTAGTTTTTCAACTCTTGGTTTAGTATTCAGTTTTATACGTTTTAATACAAGTTTTTCATTTTTATTAGTCACCTGGCTTGGTTTCATACCGATAGTTCTATGAAACTTGTTATTGTAATCGCTTATAAGTTTTGGTAACATATCAATCCATACGTGCGATCCTCTGTTAGAAAACATCTTATACATCGCACCTTTTAAAGTTCTGTTGAATCTTTCAATTATTGATGCTTTTACCTCTGAATTGGTTGAGTAATGGTTAATGTTGTGTTTTTTCATTAAATTTGCAAATTCCTTATTAAAATATTCTTTTCCATCATCAGTTTGTAAATGTTTTATAGTATGTTTGTCTCTTTGTATAGCTGTTTCCATTGCTTTTGTAACACTTTTGCCACTTTTATCTTTTAGTGGTAAAGCATCTGCCATTTTTGAAAAACAATTAATAATAGTCAATATGTATTTAAATCCTCTATTTTGTTTACTATAAGGAATCATTTCGATTAAATCCGCTTGATATAAATCATTTATTCCTTTTATCACTGTATTTCTTCGTGGAAACTTTCTTCTTGCAGGTTTATGAAGTTCGTTGACAATTTCTTGCTTCAAGTTCTTCATATTGCAGGTTTGAATGTTTCATGTATCACATGTATAATCACAATGAATGTTGTCTTAAATATTCACATCATTTATATAGGTCAAGGTCATCCAAACTTGTGTAAAAAAATGGGGAACACGGCGTTTGACTTGCCGTGTTCCCCATTTTTTTACGGAAGGAGAAAGGAATAAGGTCGAAGTTGTAGAAGGACGAAGAATAGGTTACTAGTCGATAGGGTTTAGAGAGTAGTGGCCAAAAGGAAGAGTGTGAATTTTATCCGGCATAATATGCCTTTTATCATCTCGAGCTGATAGTGCTCTTTTAACTTCAGTGACACTGTAGACCTCATGTTTAAAGCTTCTGATAGTGTTGAACGTTGCAGACATTGTAGAATCTTCAAACAAGCAGGTCTTGTAATGGTCAAACGTCACATGTTTCTTCAAGTACGATGTTTTAACTCCTTTTGCTTTCTTGACTGTCGGTGTGTTGTTCTCGTTGTACATTTTAAATGAATACAATTTTGCCATCAGTGCCACTATTTCTTCTAAAGGCATTCCATTTGCTTCATCTTTAAATTTTCCGATTACTTTTTTATTCTTTTCATTGTAATTTGGATGGTTCTTCGGATAGTCAGAGAAGTCAAAATCGTCTTTGTATGGGAAACTCCTTAGGTCTTCATACATGTCCAAAGTCTTTATCCAGTAGATAAACGCGTCCGTATCCATGTATGCGACTCCAATGTTTTCCCTTCCGTAGTGTTTAACCATTTTGTTATAATGGAAATCATACATCAGGGTTTTACTTATGTCCAAAATCGACATACCTATGTATAACGGACGGTCCATGACTATTGTTGTTTTCTTCATACTGACAGCGACTAGATTTTCGTTTATAATCATGGATGTTCCGAAATTTGGTTTTTGCACTAATTTTTCCAATTTCCTAGGATCACTCACTAATTTTACATTTTTGTGTTTTCTTTTGTTCTCCAAGGTCTTCCCAAAGATGGCGTTGTTCATTAATTTATAGAAGTCCTTTTCAAATGCCGTTGTCGCTGCAGCTCTTCTTGTAGTGTTGGAATCAATATATGGTTTCAACCAACAAGACTGGGTGAATTCAATTGCTCTATGAATTCTCACTACACGTAGACCCAATTCAAGAGCTTGTTGAACTACCCAGTAGTGAGCCACATACCGATCTTTATTCTCCAACGTCATCATCAATTTTGGCCATCTTCCTGTCGGTGAAACTTCAGTCTTGGCTAGGAGAGGCAAGTCGTAGTGATGGTCATGAAGGTGCTCCGGATATTCGAAATCACAGTCCAAAATATAGCCTTTTGGACCATTCTTTGGAATCTGTGAGATGTCACCGATGGTGGCCGGGTCGATCCATTTGAAGTCAGCGTAGGGAAGCAGATTTGACATTGCCCAACCATAAAGGTTGTTTGCGTCAAAGTAGCCAAGGTAGACCGATGGTTGTCTCTCGTCGAAGCCTGGGATGTACTTGTTGTTAGCTTTGACATGACGTGTTACAGCTTGTGTCAAACCGCCCCGTACACCAGATTCTATCATGAGCACCATATCAATATCTGTTAGAAGTTCCAATCGACAGTTGGTTGACTTTAGCATAGCTTGCCATGCTAATCCTGGAGATGTGTACGAGTGTAGAGGGTCCAGTCCATAGGCGGAGAAGCAGGTGTTTCGAAATTCTTCCATCACATCGCACAGCAGAGTTACGTCCAATTTTATGTAAAAGTCGGAATATTCCCCTAAGGTTTGAATGTTTAGTTGGTTCCAAACATTACAAGCATGATTGTAGTCTTCAACGGTGATTGCACTTTCATTTAACTTGCTATTGAAGGCTTCAATCGGTGGCAGACTGGTTTCTTCAAATTTTTCTGCAGAAGTTATGTAATCATAGGGGAACACTCCTTTACGCATTACTAAGTCCAATTTATCTTCATGTACAATTTTGCTGGTTTCTTTTAGATCTTCTCTTCTTAGGTTCTCAGACAATTTGGCTAAACTAGTTGACATAAATCTATAAGAGTCTACGAAGCGAAGTTTAATTTTACCTACTGTTTTTGAGAAACTGATGTACTTCTCCAATGTTTCAGCTAATACTTCGATTCTTCCATCATCCCGTCCTAACTCTGGGATAATGAAGTGGGAGTCATAGCCGCTAAGATTGTGTATCACAACAGGGATAAAGTTTGGCAGTTTGTAATTTATATTGCATGAATTACAAGCAGCTCCTCTGTATAACCCTGTCAGGTGATCGTGATCTCTTACTTTTTGATTTTCTTCACTGAAGCTCTTCTTGCATAAATAACATCTTGTTGCCAAATTGTATTCTTCTTGTTGATTTTGATTCAAAGGTTCCATAGGTAAAACATTACCGTATAAGCGTTGCACCTTTTCAGCAATGTCATACAACTGGTCTACGAAATGCTTAGCGGCTTCTTCCCCACGGTAGAGTATCGGAGTGGATGTTAAACCATAGTCTTGCAACTGTTCTTCAGGCAAAGTTGATTTCACCAATAAGCAAAAACTGTTAGGTTGATGCAATTGATATTTGGTTCTTCTAGTCACCTCACCATCCGGAAGCTCCTGTGGTACTAACGTGGATTCGAAATCTGCGTAGACAGCTACTGGAATCCGATATTGGTGAACTGTTTTGTTGAATTTGATGAACGCTCGAGATGGCGGCGGCAGACTAATCTTCACTTCATAGTTGTCATTACAAAGTCTTTGGTGTTCCTTCAACCAGTCCGATCCTCCATGTTTTAAATCTTTATTTGTAAAACAAAAGCATCTCTTACACACTGTCACTCTAATCTTCTTTTTGGTTAATTGTCGTGCAACCAAAGCTTCAAAATCTTTTATCCACACATAATGTGAAATTTCACCTTTAGTTATCAATAATAAATCAGTATGGTTTCTTTGCTTCACTTTTCCAACTCGTAGTGGATACACATTGTTCGAATCATCTAAGCCGAACACGTTAACAGAAACACCTGGATTTTGTTTCTCAAATTTTGCAATTTGATTAAGACTCACAGGATACGACATTCCTCGGAAGTTGTAGCGGTGTTCGTTTTCATAATATTCCCTACCAACTCTACAAGGATTATGTTTTACATACTTAGTTAGCATCGCATACTTAAAACATTCATTATCCCCGTTTGTAACATTTCTGCAAGAGTTGGTGTCTTTAATTTTCTTTGGTAGAGGGATAAAGCTGCTACCCCTCATACCATATCCATGCTTGTGAACCCTCACATCCATACCTTCGATCGATGATAGCGTCCAGCCAGATCCTCTTCCTTCATGTTCTTGGAGTTTCATTAGCAGTTCATTCAAACATTCTTCTAGAATTTCATTGATATCAGATGTGGTTGTAAGGGTTCGGTTTTTAGCAATGAATGCTCTCGGTGAGTTTTCACCATCGGTATTAGTAAACATAGCCTCCAACACCAATCCAAATTTAATAAAGTTCAATCTTGCCAATTCTTCCATCAATGTTTTTACAACTAAATTTTTAGCTTGGGTTATAAAGTTTTCCAATTCCAATTGCACATTATTAATTTTGAAATGAGTTACAACTGGTCCTGGCAAGGCTGTGGTGCGCAGTTGTCTTATATCTTCCACTTCTTCTGTATCCTCTTCTTCCATATCCTCTTCTTGGGTACGCAGTTGTTTTACATCTTCCACTTTTTTTTCTTCCATTTCCTTTTCAATAAATCCTCCAGCTGTAGATGGTCCAGCTCCGGCAAATTGAATAACACTTGGTCTTCTTCTTTGCATTAACTGTAAATAGCTAGCCCAGTCCTCCTGCTTCTGGGGTTTTTCCAAAAACCGATCAATCGCATCCAAGTCTTCTTCACTTACTACAATCTCTTCTTTTCTGTCCTCTTCACGATGCAATTCTCGGTGTAACTGTAGATAGCTATCACAGTCGTCCATCTGCTTCTGGTAGTTTTCCAATAACCGATCAAACGCATCCAAGTCTTCTTCACTTACAACAATCTCTTCTTTTCTGTCCTCTTCATGATACAATTCTCGGTGTAAAACAAAGATGTCTTCGTCTTGAAAAAACTCACCACAAATATCGCAAAGAGCCATTTTTACAATTTGGCTATGAGTGTGCACTCGGTGAATGTCCACGCAATAATGAGCAGCGCGCTCAACTGGGTCCCTTTATACCCGAGGTTTAAGGGTGGGGGAAGGTGACGTCATATACATCCGGTTTATCAGTCATGTAGTAGATTTGGCTTTTAAACACCCATTTTCAATATATTATTCAACAGGCTTGATAAACTAATGATGTTTGATCTATATCCACTACTTTGTACAAGTTTTTTCAAAGATGTCTTTTTGAGCAAGTTTATGTGGGTCAAGGTCACGTAAAGATACCCTTTGAGCGGGGGATAAACCACTAAGCAGCATGCTAGTCCATTGCCGCAAAGTGATCTATCCCCCGCTCTGTTCAACAAAACCTCAATCAAGTCCAACACACACTTTCCTAGTTTAACACTTGGTTGGGAGAATTACATTAGTTTGATGCTTATTTCTACCGTTACACTTGCTCCATTCTCAAAAAGATATAAATAATATAATCCTGGATACTGTTTTGTTTCACGTCCTGCATGTTCCTTAATAAAGTCAAAAGCCAATCTTTTTGAATATTCATTATGAAACACTTCTCTCACACAAACAAGAATTTTTTCTTCCACCAATTTCAGTTGAATTGATGTTAGTTTGCTTACATCATCCTTGTCTATCAGGGGTAGCTTGTAGGTGAAAGTATTTGGTGGTAGTTTTCGCGTTCTGTCAAGTAAACAACAAAATTTTTTATACAATTTCTTCTCATTGTCTGTAATACTATTAATACCAATCAGATTATAATACGAAGGTTTATAAGGTATACGACGAGACATTTCTTTGGTCACTGGTCTTCTTAAGAATGAGAAGTGCGTGCAACCCGGCCGCCTTATATCCCCACCGGGCAACCACGCCCAGGATATTGGGGGGGGGGGGGGGGGGGGGGCACTTCGCGTCCGGAATATTTACTGTGTTAATAAGACCTGACTGTTAAAGATTTTGAAAACTTTTATATATTTAGGTCAAGGTCACGAAAAAACTTTAAAAAAATTAAGCCCCACACCCCCATAGGGGGGTGGAGCACTTGGGTTGTCATCGCTGTAGCCTCCGAAGAGACCCAACTATGACAACAGAGCAACATCCAATGTCGTGTACCCTTCGCCACGCAAGACTTTTAAATATTTACTGCATTGGTAACAAATAACTAACAAAACATTTACATAATTTTGAGAGAGGTTGAGGACAGCCCTAGTGGCTTACGTCCTCGGTCCGAGTGCAGAGGCCGCCGCAAATTGGCCACAGCTGTGGTCTGCATGCCAGCGTACAAACGGACCGGTTCCCAACCCAGCCGCAATATTGCATGCCTGAGAGGACCCATACTAACATTGGTTTTAAAATAGCTTTACACGGGGGTCTACTCCCGTACCCTATCTTTAATATTTAACTTTATCAATGCAGTGAATCTTTATAAGTCCTTTGTGGGTCAAGGCCACACGAACATTAAAAAATTTCGGCCCCCGTACATCCATGGCGAACCACGAATGTTCGGGGGCCTTGGGGACTAAAAAACACAAATAGCTAACAAAGATTCATTTACATAATTTTGAGTTTCCAGAAGGGAAACAAGAGGTTGAGGACAGCCCTAGTGGCTTACGCCCTCGGTCCGAGTGCAGAGGCCACCGCAAATTGGCCACAGCTGTGGTCTGCATGTCAGCGTACAAACGGACCGAGTCCCAAACCCAGCCGCAATATTGCATGCCTGAGAGGACTCATGCTAACGTTGGTATAAAATGCTTTTACACGGGGGCCTACTCCCGTTCCCTGACGTTACAATTTACTTTGAGCTGTGAAAAAAGCTCAAGGGGGAATGCTAAAACAAGCGTATACACTTTAGATAAATATAACACACTTACAACACAAAGTTGAGCTCAACATAGTAAATGCTGGAACAAGCACATACACATTAAACACATATGACAAACAAGACACACAGGATAAAAGACAAACGAGACACACAGGAGACATAGGATACAAGTGAAACACTCTCATATAAAACAATTCCCAATACCCAAACGCAAGCGCAATATCTTAGAAATAATACAAGTCTTAAAGTTAGAGTAGACTTCGCTAAACAGTGAAGGCGCCTTTCAGTGTTTAGTGAGGCCTATGGCGGTCCGTCCCGATCGTTCACGTTCAACGCGCGGGAGCGGACTGCGAGCCGGCTGCGGCCGGGCCGCCTTATATCCCCACCGGTCGCCCCCCAAGGGGCGGCATCGGGGGCACAGAGGTGGGGGCGCCATCGGGGGCAAGGTCACCCCAAGGTCACCTCAAGGTCACCCCAAGGTCACCTCAAGGTCACCTCAAGGTCACCTCAAGGTCACCTCAAGGTCACCCCAAGGTCACGTCAAGGTCACCCCAAGGTCACTTCAAGGTCACCTCAAGTTCACCTCAAGGTCACCTCAAGGTCACCCCAAGGTCACGTCAAGGTCACGTCAAGGTCACCCCAAGGTCACGTCAAGGTCACCCCAAGGTCACCTCAAGGTCACCCCAAGGTCACCTCAAGGTCACCCCAAGGTCACTTCAAGGTCACGTCAAGGTCACGTCAAGGTCACCTCAAGGTCACCTCAAGGTCACCCCAAGGTCACCTCAAGGTCACCCCAAGGTCACGTCAAGGTCACTCCAAGGTCACTTCAAGGTCACTTCAAGGTCACCTCAAGGTCACCTCAAGGTCACCTCAAGGTCACCCCAAGGTCACGTCAAGGTCACCCCAAGGTCACCTCAAGGTCACCCCAAGGTCACCTCAAGGTCACCCCAAGGTCACTTCAAGGTCACCCCAAGGTCACCTCAAGGTCACCCCAAGGTCACCTCAAGGTCACCCCAAGGTCACTTCAAGGTCACCTCAAGGTCACGTCAAGGTCACGTCAAGGTCACCTCAAGGTCACCCCAAGGTCACACTTATGTCACTTCAAGGTCACCCACAACACTTTTACTCTAAGTGTTGGCTATACCCCCACCACAACTGAGTCCCTAGGCTGCACAACATCGCTCCGCCAGTATGTCTCCGGCTTCCATACGGTGCGTCTCGCTGTTCTCTAACTCTCTATATGTAAGTATTTTTACAAGTTTAGAATCTAGGTCACTACACTTTAACTCTGGGACGATATCGACTTATAGTATTTCAGTGTTTTGACTCACGGTCATCACACTTTAACTCTAGCACGTCGGTTATCGTACCAGAGGTGCTCAATAACCTAACTTGTAATGTTTAGGGTGGCGTATGCACGTAATATCGCCATGAGTGTCCAGTCTGAATTTTAAGTTAGATTTATTTTACTGTGATCTTTTTCCATTTCCAATTCGTTTTGCCTAAGAGTGAGATGTCGCTTTATAAAATGGTATTTCTCTAAAGTTCTTGGGGATTGCAGGGATACAATTACTTTATTTAGACGGCTCTTCACCTTAGAGTTTAACATAACTTCCACTTTAACTTTTCTTCCTTACCCCTCACAGCCTAAGCTGTACAGTAAGGTTTCTTCTAGTGCCAACTCAAGCCGAGAGAACGGTGTGTTAACTGTAGGACAGCTCATGGTGGAGTGATGCGATACCACAGCGTACAACCTCACCTTCCCCCACCACTGTGACCTTCCCCCACTCCAGCTGTTTCCCTCACCACTTTTCCCTTGGCTCATGCGCTACCAACAGTCTCTCAGTATTGTGCGGACTTTTGTGAGGGATGCCATGTTGCAGGACACTTTGGGTAAGAAACTTGCCCGTGTTAAGTCTTTATTAGTTGCTCAATGTACACCCCTCAAAGTCAAGCGGGTTTCCACTTTAGCTAAGTGGCGAAAACAGTTGCGCGGACACCCTAAGTTTTATACCAAACAGATTAATGTAAGTTTTACTGGTGAGGATTTGTTTAAAATATTGGATGAAATGACTTTTTCTTGCAAAGTTCAGTTAGTTACTCCCATTCCTAACGGTTTAGAGTCTTAGTCTCTTGGGCCAATATACCTAGAGTGCGCGGGGCCGGACAGTCAGTCGCTCGGTGTCTGTCGTAGGGTGCACATCGCGGTTGTAGTACTGGTCTAAAGGGGGCTGCTGGCTCACTTCAAGGTCACTCGAGCGGTGTCACATGACGGTTTAGGCAGAGTCACGTTGCAAACTTTTAGTTTCCTCGGCACTTTTGCTGTTTCTTGCCTAATTTCGCTCCAAGTCGTCAAGGTCATGGGAACCTGACTGAAACTCGGAGCGTAGTGTGAGAAACAGCAAAAGTGCCGAAAAATTTTAGGTTTCAGCGTGACCTTGACCTTTTGTGACATCAATGACGTCATCTTGGTGACGTAAGGGGTGATGATGTCATCAGCACGTCATTTCTGTGACGTCATGGGTGTGACGTCATGGATGTGACGTCATTGGTGATGACGTCATCGATTGCGTCATCGATGACGTCATCGATGACGTCATCGGTGAGGTCATTGACCTCGATGACGTCATCGCTCGGGTGACCTTGAAGTGAGCCAGCAGCCCCCTTTTTCCACTACTGACAACATGGAAACTTTGAAGGGCTCTAGGACGAAAACGGCTTTTCCCAGCCATGGGACCAGTTCCAATCGATTTCTGGAGGCCTAAAACCTCCATATTAAAAATAATCTATCTTCTTATTTCTATAAGGGTTTCGTCTGTTACGTCCCTTTTTCTCTCGACCTACTGAACCAATTTTTAAGATTGAGGTGTCATTTTAAAGCTTAGGATATACCGCAGTGACGAATCGTAATTGAAAAGGTCATATTGTTTCGGGCTTCGCCCCCCTCGCCTTTGATTTATTTCTAGAGGGCGCTTAAAAATGTTGACCAACTTTTATTACAAGATTTTTAATGTGAATTGTAATTTAACAGCTGATTAACTTTAGATGAATTTTAAAAGCCATTTAGTAAACAAAAATAGATCTCTCACGCACTATAGGTGAGTTTCACTCATACAGAATCATAAAATGGGCAATTTGCACATGGGCCACCTCGTAATAATAATAATAATAATCCTTGGAGGGAAAACGGGTTGCCTGTACAAACAGTACTTGTTTTTTAATCTCTATAAGAATAACATGGGAACTTTAAAAAGCCATAGGACGAAAACGGAATTTTTCCCAGCCATGGGACCAGTTCCAATCGATTTCTGGTAGCCAAAATCCTCATATGAAAAAAAAGTTAAATCCTTGGAGGGAAATAGGTTTGCCCGTACAAACAGTTCTTAGTAAATGAAAAAAAATGTAACAGGACGAGTTCCCATGGTTTGAACACATTTAATAATTTCCTAACAACCCACTGATAGAAGAAAACCTGAAAACCCAATGAGTACACAAGTTTGCTGTGATGGGGCTATACTGATTTTAAGTAATTATGTACTGGTTACAGAGTACTTGATAATGCTGTCAAATTTTATCCAAAATTTAGTACCACAAAAGAGGTTTCTGTATTTTTCCTAAAAAACGTTTTTATGTCATAGTATGCTAATTATCTTTTTCTTATCTTATAAACTAAAACTAGTAGGCCTACTGTTTTTACGGTTATTTTTTCTGTCCAAGGATGTTTTATTATTTGGTTGAAAATAGGGGTTTTGGTCAAGAGAAACCTATTGGAGTTGTTCCCACATCTGGGAGAACTCCAGTTTTCGTCCTAGAGCCCTTTAACTTTGAACGTTATATTTATGGTGATTTTTTGTTTTAAATTAAATTTTGAATTAAATTGAAAAATATGATAATTTTATATATAGACTAATGTGTTAAATCTTCAAACTGAAGTTCAACAATTTTATACCAAAGTGTAGCATTCCTTTATTACCTGGCGAGTGAGCGAAGCCATTGTGCTAGTAACAGTATTTTATTTTAATTATGTAGGCCTATTAGTTTTAAAATTTTATATTTAATTTAGATATATTAATATTGTTATTAGTATGTCTATGTGGATGTTTATGTGGATACGCGTTGTGGATATAAATATTTGCTTACTTCATTTGCTATGTAGGCTCAAACTTTCAAATCTTCTTCTAATTTGAATCTTGTTTCTTGAACGTTTCAGTAGAATCTTTATAGGTCATCTATAAATCAATTATCATCCTCCAATATACAATATGTATAGATGGCGGACGCGTAAAGAAGATAATCATAAATTATGTCTATGTAAACCCTGTAACACACTTTGACAAGAAAAATATTTCCCCTGGGTTTCTCGCAAACTCCTGAGCTCTCTACATATCAAAATTTTTCATTTGAGCTCAAGTCACTAAGTCACTTTTTCAAATAGAAAACTGTATACCGTAGATACCATATTGAAAAAGATCGGTGATAACATCAATCATTTTTTAAATACTTTTATTGTAAAATTCCAAAGTGGTAATAACCATAAGCAGTTGTTGGAATGCTCAGCTCAATACATTTTGAGAGTTTAATGCAATTAATGCAATTGAATAAAAGGATTTTCTTTTAATTCAATGTAATGAAATCTAATAAGAAATTGTTTACCAATTGTTATCAAATTAATATTGCAAATAGAGTGTGAACCTAACTATCGTGGAACAGGAAAATCTGTTCACACTAATTAACATGTTATTAATTTAAGTACTTCCTCGTCAAACAAAATGTTCATTTTCACGAAAATATTAGAAGCGTGTGTTTTTAGCGAATTTCCCTATATGGAATACGCTATTACGGTAGTAGCCATGGTAAGCCCGGGTAGACCTAAGCTCGGGACCACTTTACTTTTTCATTTTGACGTCCCCAGAAGCCAAAACACCATTCGTTCATTTTCATATATATATATATATATATATATATATATATATATATATATATATATATATCTATCTATCTATGTGTCCATGGTACCGTTAACTTTTGAAGTAGACCTCCAATTTTAATGAAATTTGGTATGAAGGTGTAAGACCAGGTCTATTTTTATGAGTTCGCGAAACTGCATTTTCCAGTTATGGGAAACGGGGTTTTATGGGGTTTCAAAAGGGTCATAAATGGGTTTTTGGCATTTTTGACCTAAGTTTTCAAAATTCATAAGTTTTAACTGAAACCATTTAATAGAGCTTAAAAAAACAAACAATTTGGTATTTTTAATTTTTATCTTAGCATAACTGGTTACGGAGAAAATCCAAAAAATGTGTTTCCCATGTTATTCTTAAGGGAAATCAATGAGTACACAAGTTTGATGTGATGGGGCTATACTAATTTTAAGTAATTATGTACTGGTTACAGAGTACTTGATAATGCTGCTAGGTTATCGTACCTAACACCGGTTCCAAATTGACCTTCAATAATACTCTAGTAAACAAATTATGAGTTGTACTTATCCAGCTTTACATCGATAAAAAACTTATGATAAAAAATAATGTTATTTTAATACACTCGCAAGACTATCAATGGCATTTAATTCGGAAATGTAATTTAATGGATTAAATGGACTAAATGTTAAATCTAATGTAATTTAATGGACTTAAAGTAATTTATTGAGATTACAATATAATTTTACTTCTTCACTAAAATCAATTATCATTAGAGTTAATTCACTTATATTTGTATTACACTACAAAATAATTCCAAAGTATAAAGAAGTATATATTTAAACAGAAAGCGACCCGAACAATGCCACTTAATCTTGTAACTATCAACAGTTAATATCAACAAGCTATATTTATTGTCCACGAATTCTTCTGTAGGACTACACTACATAAAATCATAATATTTTACGTGGTATGTGGGTAATAAATGTAGCAGTACAAGTTAATAAATATACCATGATAAAACACAACAACTAAAAAAAGTTTAAAAATTAATGTAATTGAATCGTTTAGGCAATTTTACAAATTTTGAAACCCCTAACATTCAATCATTTCCTATGACATTATAATCTACTAAAATAAATATTACAAACAGAAAATTATAATTTTTCTGTTGTTATAAACTTTTTATTATGAAACTTGTTGAATTTGCATATTAAGAAAATGTGTTTTATAAAGAACACAATGGATTATTAACACAGATTTTTCAAAATTAAAGTATAAATAAACCATCTTTAATATCATATATCATTTTAGTTCAGTTTAGGCTCAACTTTTGGGACAAGTTATTTTACATATGTGTATGTAGTATCAGAATATTAGCCTGTAATTTACAGTGTTGAGATCTGTTTATAAGGACTTCAATGAACATTAAACACCCTTTAACGTAACATATACTACATTTTAATATTTTATTTATAGTTTTATTTAACTTTTTTAATTACTCTCCCAGCTTAGAATTTTAAATGTATTTATAATTATTTGTTATGCCAAAATAATAGATTATTTACAATTAAATAAGTTTTTTTTAGTTTTACTCAGATTTATACAACAGTTTTGTTGTATACAGGTAATTTGTTGTATACATATTTATCAACGGAATTCAGAAAGTAAACTTTTGAAAATAGAGAAGACAAAACAAACCACTGATGTGCCAGGCGGGGAGTTTATGTTCCGCAAACTTTAGTCGTTAAGCCCGCCCAGTATTAGTCATATAATTCATTGCTTTGATGACTACTTTATTATGATATTGGAATTGTTGCAGTTGAATAACTTACAATAAATTTGCATTGCTTACAGTTTCAAATATAAGAAACATGGATACAAAGGAATATAATTATAATACGTTTAAACTGTTTTATTATGAGATATGTTGTTTGATATATTTTTTGTTTGATTTCTTAAATCAATCAAACATAGTATTAAATAAACGTTTAAAAAATAAAATTTATTCCACCGTTAGGTGGAGAGTAGGGTACAGTGGAACATCGGGCAGAGTGGGATGATGTTTTTTTTTTCTTTTTTTTACGAAACACAAGAATTTACTATTGTGCTAGATGCAAACTTGTTTATGATCATAATAAGATGAAAAGCCCATCCTCTCACCACCAGCACCTTTGGAGGGAACAACATAACCTTATTTTTTAAGCCTATTTCTATACATCTTATCTTATACTATAAAACAAGCAATATTTGTACGGGCAAAATTTTTTTTCGCTTCAAGGATTTTTTATTTTTTATTGAATATGGGGGTTTGGGCCATGGGATGGGGGGACCTGGTCAAATGTCTGGGAAAAATCCGGTTTTCGTTCTAGAGCCCTTCAAAGTTTATCTTCATGTTATCTTTATAGAGAAATTATTAATTGAACCTAAATCAGATGATAACTGTTGATATAAATCTATAACCTATAGTTTAGGAAAATTATACTAAATTGCAGCACCCATCGGCTTAGCGAGTGAGCGAAGCGAACGAGCTCGTCCTTAACATGGAAGAGGGCGAGTGAGCGGATCGAACGAGCTTTGTGTGAGAATGAAAGTAATAATTTTACCGATCTTAAGCCATTAAAAAGAGCCTCTTTTGAACCATTAAAAACAGCTAAGTTATGTAAATTAGTACCATTTAAAAAGTTTAATTTTGTACATTTTGATACATAATAGTTATTAGTTGTTACATGTAATAAGGGGGTTGTTACATGTTGTGGCATGGTAAGTTTACAGTTGTGCAGAAAAATCTAAATTATAAAACAAATTAAGAAATCACTTGTTAAAATTGTATATAAAATATCATCTTACCACCAATTTTTTTCATAATGTTCAGTTTCACACTGTATCAGGGCAAGACTTTATGGACACCAGGTATTTTGACCGATTTTTATGTAAAATTACGTGATAAAACGAAGAGAAAAGTCTACCATACTCCGTAGCTGTGTTTGCCTGCTACGTCCAATCTTATTTCAAAATAACAACTGTAGTCTTATAATTATTTGTTGAATCTTTTGAACCATTAAAAACAGCTAAGTTATGTAAATTAGTACCATTTAAAAAATTAAATTTTATACATTTTGATAGATAATAGTTAGTTGATACATGTAATAAGGGGGTTGTTACATGCCGGTAAATTTACAGTTGTGCTGAAAAATCTGCCTTTCATTTGCAATCATTTTACCTCTCTCTCGTGGAAATTTGGAAATAGGTTATATAAAGTGTAAATTTTATAAGAAGCTTTCATGAACGGTAGGGTTTATTTTTGCTGTGAACAAGAGAACAATCAGCCCAGAACAGGTACACCAAGTTTGTGAGGTTTTTACAATGGAAATCAGCTGCCATTAGCTTCAGTGCTCTTTAGCCACTAGAATTTTTATCGATGATGTTCATTGTAGCTCTCGACAATTTCAAAGTTAAAAGTTATTGGAAGACTTTCTCCATTAAGTACGTTTATTGTTTGAATATTTAAGTTCAAACCTAGTTAAATATATATATGTTGAGTTCTTGATAATTCGCCTAAATAAAGAAGTATTTTCCTTGTATTTAATTTTAAAAACTGGAGTTAAATTTTAAACCATCCAAAAAATCTAAGCTTTATTAAAATGGACACTTTCAACTCTAATGAATTAATTAATTTATGTGCGCGTTTAAAAAATGAAAATATACAATATTGGTTTTTTTGTGGCATAAAATTTTTTATCTATTAGTATTATTTTTTGTTCAAAATATTTACAATATCTACTTCAATACTAAAAGTATTTTATACTCCAAAAATTATATACAAAAAGTCTAAATGTACAACTATAAATACATATTTTATGTATTACAAACTTAAAGTTACCCATTTAGACAGTATTGAAATTAACATGATATAGGAGTTGTATGAGGAACATAATACATGATACATACATACATAAATACATAATAGATCAATATTTTATGATTATATGAAATCATATTTATAATAACTATGATTGAAAGACAATACAGAATACAATATCTGTGAAGATTTACCGAAAATATATTTTCCAGCAGTAGTAATTGACTTACTGTTATAATCAGGGTGATAAAATGACTCAATTAGGCTTCTGATTAAGATGGTTGCAAGGAAAATCTATTTTAATCAATCTACCGCTATAAAAAAACCTCCACCGTTTATCACTGTACGGTATGGACTGAATATTTTTATTTTTACTATTGCACAATTTTAAAAATAAGAGGCAAGCAATGCAACATAGTAATTGTCTTGCATAAATGTTCAACTGAAGCTCTCTTTATAAAACTCCGTTGCATTATGTGAGCTGTAGAGAAGTGTAAGCCATTTGGATCCCTTTGTTGAATATATTTAATCCCACTCAACGTTGAGTCACAGCAAAGAGCTCCTTCATTGGACAATCGCCCTCATGCAAATGTATTCTAATGGCGCAATCCCTTGTTCAAATTTGTCTCAGGTTTCGATTTCCCTTTAACTTAAAAAATATAATTTAATTCGTAATCAATACCATTTGTGGATTACCTATTGTTTGCAAAATTAACCTTTATATTATTGAATATAAATATTTATTTATAAATCATATACTAAAAATATATATATATATACCATAGCGAAATACCACTCACTAACTGACTCATCACGAAATCTCATTAACTACCGAACGAATTTTCTTGAAACTTTGAACTCAGGTTCATCTTGCCTCTTAGGTGCCCACTGGACTTCAAAATTTCTTTATGGACTCCGGGATTGAAATATTAAATGGACGTTTCTCTTTGCTCATGTGTGCTCACTACGGTGGTCAAAACGGTTTTTCAAATATCGTTTTAGAAATTCTTTGGGACTACACCCCACAGTCGTGAAAATTACTCTAGGGCCCACGGGGTTGAAATTTGATATTGACCTTCCTTTTTGTTCATAGGTGCTCTTACGGGTTTCCCCAAACAGAACAGCAAAACTACCCTAGCTCCTAAGGGGTTCAATTAACGTGGATGTTCCGTTTTGCTAATAGGTGCTGACTAAGAAATGATCTGTAAATATAGTATTTGAAGTTCTTTAGGGCTCCCACCCCAAGTGACTTCAAATTAATCCAGGGCCTATGGGATTCAAATTTGACATGGACGTTCCTCTTTGTTCGTATGTGTTCAATAAGAAACGATTTTGCATATTTCCTTTAGGGCTCTTCCCCACAAATTCTCAAAACCACCATAGATCCTACGGGGTTGAAATATAACGTTTACATTCCGATTTACTATAATAGGTGCTCTCTAAGAAACAGTTTTGCAAATATAATTTTTTATGTTCTTTAGTCATTTGCCCCACATGACTTTAAAATTAATGTAGTGCCTACGGGGTTGAAATAAGAGGTTTTGCAAAATTCTTTGAGAGCTTCACTCACACTATTTCATTGTTTCAATGTCATTCTCAAGAAAGAAGATTTTTTTACTCTTAAAAAAATATTGATTACCTATCAAATGAATTTAATCACAGGCGAAACAGTGACGGGCTGCAGCTAAATACACTCAAAATTATAATAGAACAATTTACACCAGGAATTAAAATTAAGAAAATCTTTAAAATTTAATTCAAAAAAGTTAGTACAAAAGTGCTAATAAAAAAGTATTTAAAAATGTTAATGTGGATACAATTCACGAATTAATTATTTTGAAATTGCTAACTATTCTATCTTAATACTGTGTTACAAAAAAAAAGACTAACAATTTTTTTAAAGTAAAATTTATTTTATGAAGTTAAAGTAAGAGTAGTGTAAATCACAGACAAATCAATACACTTCATTACCTTTATTCGTTAACCACACAATTAGGCCCTATATTAAACTCATTTTTAAGTAATTACCTTCTAACCTAGCTCAAAATTAATGTTATCTTCTTGATTCATAAACTCAGCATGATTTTATTTACGTTTACTTCTAATTGGAATTAGAAAACTATCTACGAGACAAAAGAGAATGTTGAGAATAAACAGTCCCGGATGGTTAGAAAACCTTGATGACAAAAGTTTGCCGATTCTGGACCAACTCCCTCGATGCGGTGTACAGTTTAATCGCAGTTATATTGCCACTGTTGGAATTCACCCTGTCCCAACTGTTTAGGTGTGCTATGCTTCAAACTACATACCTAGGGAAACATTATCTTACTGTGTAGAACATAGTCGGGGTTATTAATTTGAAGTCATTTTAAACGTGTTAATTTATTATGTAGCTGCCCCTATAGACAGTAAGAAATTGTTTTTAAAAAATTATTTCATTTGCATAAAAATAAAATTTGACTTCTCTATTTATTATAGGTATATTTTTATCCAATAAGATTATAGTTAAAACCTCTCGTTATTCTTACAAAAATTTCAAACGAATATGATGAAGCTACAGGAAAGGGTTTTGTGGCTATTAAACTATAGAACCATTATTTAAGTAGTTAGGTGTTATAACATCCAAAGCACTTAAAGACTTTACGACGAACCCGGCCAAGAAAGTTAATATTTAAATTACATTATCCTTCGCTATTTATTTTTCAGTGGTCAAAAATAAACTAACAGTCCTTTCTATACTGAGGTAATGTACATAAGGATGCACTAAATTTTCGGGATTGTTTTCCCGTAGTTAAAAATATCTGTAATTAAAACTTAATATCACACAAAAATATGTATGATTTGGAATGTGAGCATCACTGTTATAGGATCAAGGTAAGAATTAATAATTTAGGAAATGTTAATCTCCTTTCACAGGTATATGGAAAACCTTTCAAGATTTCAAGATTTTTATTTCCACAAATTTTCCACAATAAATACAACATAAAATAAAGATGTAAGAGTATAACAAACTATGAATAACATAGTTAAATATTATACATAAAATAACATAACTATATTCTTAATAAATATAATGTTTATAGAAAATGTCTACAAACTATAATACATATAAGATAAGATTAATTAAAAGATAAATGGAAAAATGTGGTTAGGTGTCTCATTTGATGAAACGTGTTGAGACACCATTACCAACTGGACGCCTAGTCAATAACCGGTCAATAACTAGGGAACAGTATTAGTTCAGAAAAATAGGGGGGTTGTTAACTATAAAATTTATATACCATGAATCATCCATCACATATATACAATTGTATTTACAAGAACATTAGTTTAAATGATAGCTCATTACATGATACCTTAAGTAAAATTTATGCATAAAATTTTTAACAACTACCTATTTTTCTGTGGGCAGTTTGTTTTCTTACGCTGATATTCAGTATTTAAGTGGGTTGAAAAACACAACTCAGTGGATAATCGTAATTGGATGGCTAGCATAAAAGAGATTTATGAATATAGTGTTTTCGATACAATTAGGAGTTGGTTTTTTAATTGTAGAATGTAATACCTACACTTACGATACATAATCATAAAATGTAGACTGTGGAGTTGTTTCTCTGCGATTCCAGGCAAGGGTAGGAGTGTATTCAAGATGCTTAATGGCCTCTGTCTAGAAACGTAGTAGGAATGGCTTTTTCAGTAATTAATTCACCCATTTGAAGAGTTTGACTCATGTTTATTAAATTTTAAACTTATAAATGTCACCATCCTCAACAGAATTAAGTTGACCAAGCTTAACAGACCATTGTAGTACATAAGAAATATCTTTTTTGCTAAATATTTCGATTTTTCTCTTGCTAACAGACAGAATATTTTGGGCGCAGCAATAAAACTTAAGTTGTAAAGCCATATTGAATGGTCCAATTTTGAGGAATTCACAGAATAAGAAATTTTTTAATAATAAATTGCCTTGACATTTAAACTTGATAGGAACAGACACCTCTCAATTACGTCTTTTAGGATCTAATGATGGTCCCAAGACTGTCACTCCATGAGCCAGTGCAACTCCCTAATGTTTCCAATAAGTGTTGGTTTAAGTTGTGTTCAAAACAGGTTGGTTCGTGTTGGAGTATCTAAGTTAATTATTTACTCTTATTTCTTTGAATTATAAAGCAATAATTAAAATTATTGTTGTTTAATGAAAACTTTGTAAAACCTAATTTTATTATTTCTTTAATAAGTTTGTTATTCTTTAATCGGCAAACACCTTTATTTTGGTTACAATACAAAAACCAACAATACCAAAACTAAAAGTATACAAACATATAGCTTGTATTCAAGAGTTTTGGTGAATTAAAAGTAAATGGTAGTATATTTATGTTTTATTGAATTTAAATACAAGATACAAATTTTAACCTAAAAGTCTCTTTTTATGACATGTTTTTCCCAAAATAAAACATTAAAATTCAAAGAAACTACCATCAGACACCTACTAACTTAGTCCAAAAGTTTCTCAGTAGTTATTGATAATCCTTTACAAAAGTTTGCAGTCTTAGGGCCGGTTTCTCCAAACACGTTTAACTTAAACTTAGTTTAACTCAATGTTAATCATATGGGCAAATTAGGTTTAAACTTGATTTTAGGTTTAAACTTGCTTCGAGAAACCGGCCCTAGAGTCAAGTTACTTAAAAGTTCAAAATTTAAAATAAAACCCCTTTTATATTCTAAAAAGTTTGAATGTACTTTGAAATTCTTACACAAGAGGCAGCTTTACGTTAACCATTAATGTGGGAAGGAATCAGCTAATGTACGTGTTAGCTAAAAGTCAGTGGTTACTTTGAAATCAGCAGATGTGTCGGGTGCAACGTACGTGTTTGATTTAAATATATGGGTGTACATGTTTTACTCTCAGTTTTGTTAAAAAAAAAAAAAAAAAAAAAAAAAAAAAAAAAAAAAAACTATCATAATTGTCTACATAAAGTGAGATGCAGTAATTATGTTAGTGATAGAAGATTTCTTCTTAATTAACTATTTAAAAATCTAAACTTTTAACTATCACACCATCGCACTTTATAATGTGAAAAAACTCTTTATCCAAAAAATTAAATACTGGTGTTATATATAAATAGAGATTAGTTTATTTATTTTAAAACATGAATTTTCCCAGTATACAGGAATGTGTGTTTAGAATCTATTTTCAGATTATTTATTTTTTATGTTTACATCATAAATCATTAGAAGCCACATATCTGATATCACTCCTTTTATGCATATACTATAGTAGGCCTAAGTTATTATATCACTCTTTATTATTTTCTTAGCATTAAATGATGTTTATTGTTATAATATGTTTGATTCGTGTTATTACACTCAATTAAATGTTCTATTAATGTTGGATTTTAACTTATAAATTAATAACTTTAAAAGAAAATATTATCCATTAGAACATTATTTTATTTTTATATCGAAGTAAAATAGTTTATATTTTAGCATAGTGTCCTATTTTTATAATAATAAAGCTGGATACCGAATCCGTTGCTTTCACTAAGTCATTTAGAACAATTTAATTGCTTTCAATGTTCTCGTATCTAATCAACTGACTCTAGTTAGATCATTTTACAAAATCTGAATAAACGTTAATGAATACAAACATAATCAAGGTAGCCCATTCAAAATTCTCAAGGGCAAGAAACGTCCCTGGGACTAAATAAGGAACTTAATACAGTTCAGTATTCACCTTTCTGCTTGTTGAAAAGCTCTCGACTGATTCAAAGTGATTATTACTTTTTTATTTTTTCGTCTCTCATGATATTTTAAGTACAGTATTCCATAATTTGTAAAATTGTTTCAATGTAATTTGCATTATGGAATGATATTAGTGTTAAATTTTAATGGAAATAAAAAATATATCAAGAATATTATGAAATTGTCAATCAAAAAGGTTTTGGCCAACAAAGGTATTTTTTATACATTTTGTGTCGTTCATTTATCATTTTCGTTTTATTTATATGTTTATTCATCCTTCATTTTCTCATTATACAGGACCGTGTGTTGATAATCTAATTACATTTGACATTCTAAACTGTTATGTGGACATGATAAATCTTTGGAACAATATATCATGTAGTAGATTGTATAGATTATTACAAATAAAAGTCTTACACAATGGCTATCAAAATAATAATGTAAAATATATAAGGTGAAATGAATAATGTGTTAACCTTTTTATGGGAATAAAAAGTTTTTCTTTTTTAATATCGCTCTTTTTCTGCATAGTCTGTAGTAAGTTATTACAATATGTCGTTATTCATTATTATCTTATTTAACATGGAATAATGTTTATTGCTATGTTGTATTGACGTTATACATATATCCACTGTAAAAAGGGATTTTTTTCAAAGTAAATATAAAAAAACAACCAAATTCAAAAACAGATATGGTGGCCTAAATTTTTATAGGACATTTTCAATACAAGGGTTTTCCTCATTTTGTATCTTTTCATCCTCATAAAAGGCTTAACACTTACTTCATTTCACCTTATATGTTTTACATCTTTATTGTAACAGACTTTAAGCCATTTATTTATAATAATCTATACACTCTATAACACGCAAGCCAAGTAAAACTGCGATCGTTCAGTAGATAAAAAAAAAGAAATTTATCAATGTGGTTCTAAAGTTATGATGGACTTGGCCGGGTATTTTGGGGGGGTTAACATTATTCAACATCAAAAAATGGAATCATGTGTGATACAACAAATAAAATTTAGTGCTATTTTCCTGAGACAATGTTATTTTATCACTATACTAGCGGGTTTAAACATAATAGTAGGATTTAACAAAAATGTCCTCTGATCACAAAAGTTTGGTACAGGATCCATACAACAAAAATTCATCTAATTTAATTTGAATTCGTACTCCTAATTATTTTAGGTTGATAAAAACAAAATTTTAAGAATTTTTATTAAAAAAAATCTTTGTAAAAGTGCTACTATAATGATGAACTAATGATAACTTAATAAGTGTTTCCCCCGATCTTCATACATTTTTTTGACATTAATCGCATTATTTTTAATCAATGCTTTTATGTTAAGTTTTATTATAAATGTTCCAACCTTTATTGATTATTCATATGTCGATATCTCTGAAGAAACGTCATTAATGATTTAACATAAGCAAGTTTCAGCCATTTCATTTTTCTAAAAGTGTAAGAAAAATATTAAGTGGTTATTATAAGTCTCATAACGCTTCAACTTAAAACAACTCAATCACATCGTGACAAGTTAAACCCAGCTGCTTAAAAGCTTAAACAAGCTTATCTTATTCTTGTTCAGCCAACATGAGCTTGTTTTTCTTCTCCCTCCTTGATGAACATTCGATGTATCTAAAGCAACATAAATAATAATAGGACGTCTTTACAATTTTTAGTAAGTAAAAGATATTATTAATATGTAAAAGAGACATGCAAGCTTCGTCATTCATTAAAATTTAATTCTTAAAAACTACAGTACCTCCTAACAATACTTTGAAAAAACATAGGTTATGTCAAAATATATCAACAAAAGGAAACAAATAAATGTTTTATTTGGAATTTTGTGATTCAGCTTTATGGCTGCAGATTTTAAGTTGAACTATTGTTATGCAAGATTTGTGGACGAGTAGCATTTTAACGCACTTCATTCAAAATCATAAGCTATTCAGTCGCTTACATATATATATATATATATATATGTGTGTGTGTGTGTGTGTGTGTGTGTAAATCGTATGGCTGTCATAGCCAGCCACCATTTTAAAGATAATAATAATAAAAAAAATAAAAAGATGTTCTGCAGTGCAAAGCACCTGCGGGTCTCTTTTGGAATGTCCCCGCATTTTTAAACAATTTTCTATTGAGTTCCCACATAATGGAAATGGTTAAGACCCAACTGGTAGTCAAGTGGGAAGTTATTTTATCGTGATCGTTATCAGTAAGAGTATCTTTGGGTCCTTCGCCTGCTTATCGGTAGGCTGATAAAAGGTTGCGCGCTCGGCTTACATATTCAGTCGTCATCAAGTTTCTAGTTAATAATTTATCCTGCAGTACATTCTTTAGACATGTTGAAGGCAATAGAAAATTGTTTAAAAATGCCGGGACATTCCAACCTAACCTAACCTAACTGACCGTGGCTCTCCCGGAGGGTCAGTCGCGGGATAACTGTGGGACGGCCTAGGTTAGGTTAGGTTAGGTTAGGTTAGGTGTCTTAACCATTTCCATTATGTGGGAACTCAATAGAAAATTGTTTAAAAATGCGGGGACATTCCAAAAAAGACTCGCACCTGCGTCAATACATTTAAAATAAAACTAAAATAAACATTAATGATCTTTCTATAAAGCTAAATCCAGGGCGCTAAGCCATTGCAGCCCAGCTTCACTTGCACAATGAAGGCCTATCAGCCCTTCCGGGAAAGCACTTGCAGCCTCCCCTGCAATGTCCGGTTAAACTCAGGGTGATGGGTGGGGTTCCGAGACCAAAGAATGATTTGGGAGGTTGTACCTAGGGTAGTGATAAGTCCCAGCTGGGCAAGCTGATGTCGATAATTGTTGTTTAGGGGCGCCACTCCGTTCCAGGTGAAGATTCAGGGCTCTAACGGAGAAAAACCCTTTCCAGATGTTACCCAGCAAGGCAAAATTTAAAGGATACCAATTTATTTTAAGTCCAATTACTCATGCCTGGCTATAATAATACCCATAAAAGTATACCATAAAATGAAGAAATTATTTCAAATATATCTACTACTTATGACTAATATTCCCAAAAGATTGATAAAAGAATGAGAAAATTATTTACTATGTGAAAGCAAATTCTTCAGTTTTTTCCAAGGGCAGAAGGCCTTACTTTTATCAAAATTATAATCTACCTTTGGTTTCAGGGAGTCTCAATGATGACTCTGATATTCAGAAAATACTTGTGATTTAATGAGTGGAATTCCAATAATATTCAGAACATCAACTTAACATAATCTATATTCTTATTTCTATAAGGGTTTCTTCTGTTACGTCCCTTTTTCTTTCGACCTACTGAACCGATTTTTAAGATTGAGGTGTCATTTTAAAGCTTAGGATATACCGCAGTGACGAATCGTAATTAAAAAGGTCATATTATTTCGGGCTTCGCCCCCCTCGCCTTTGATTTATTTCTAGAGGGCGCTTTAAAATGTTGACCAACTTTTATTGCAAGTTCTTTAATGTGAATTGTAATTTAACAGCTGATTACCTTCAGATGAGTTGTAAAAGCCAGATAGTAAACAAAAACAGATCTCTGTCACTTCATAACCAACATACATGTTCTTTAGGTGAGTTTCTCTCATACAGAATCATATAATGCGCAATTTGCGCACGGGCCACCTCGTACTTCCTAAATCATGGGGAACAAGTAAATAAAATGAGTACAAGTTGTTCAATACCAAATTAGACGGTGGCCACCAGCTGAAAGACATTGATACATACATAACACTTTAAGACTAAATTAAATAGAGAAACACATACCACAAATAATACTATAACTAATACCGTATATCAACTTATATTAATTTGTAAATAATAAGACCAGTAGGTTTAAGCACTGTCTAAAAGTCCTTGGAGAAGGTGGGGGGGGGGATCCCAGTAGAAATTGCTGCACTGATTGGTAGGATGAGTGTAGTCACCCACAGTGTCCAGGAAAGTTCTTTAGAGTTATTTGGCTGGCCAGCAAAAATAGTTAAATAAGTCACCTCAGAAATTTTGACTTATCGTTCCGTAGAGCTCGGTAGTCCACTATCACCCAAGAGGTTTGATGGTGATCGATAGGTCCAGGTAGGTGTCCTGGATAGCCCCCAGTCCACAGCAAGGTACAGGATCAGGTCCGGTAAGTGAGTGACCCCAAAGCTCAGCGTGTCACCGACAGGTCCGGGAAATTCCCTATATAATTTCAGTCCTCGATAATAAAGGAAACCTAATTAATTATATTAAATAAGTTCCTAAACAAGGTTATATGCCCCAAAATTCAATTATAATATCTAATTTTCTCATGGGAATGATTGTCTTTAAACATTAAATAATTAATCCCATAAATCTTTCAGTCAAAAGTTCCTTAAATTGATACAAAACTACATAAAATTATTTTATAATACAACATTTAATCACAACCTTGTTAATATCAACACTGCAGTTCACTGCTGTTATTCTTTTAATTGAACTGTATGACATGAAATTTTATAAGTCAAATGATTTACGGTGGTAAAGACAATTATTTTCCAAAATATTCAATGACACTAACACATTAAGCTGTATGACACACTTTAAACAATTTAATAATGCACAGTGTGACATTTTAAACAAAATTGGTATTAAAAATAATACTTTAAATCTACAACTGAACATAGCTGATCCAGGTTATTTTATTTTCTTGACAACATTACTCAATGATAAAATTTAATTTTTTTCCCTCAGTTTTCCATGTCTGGATTAATGACCAAAATTATCTACTAACCTAAAATTAAATTCTTTGACACACAACAAATATTTAAATCTAAATAAATTATTACCATGGGTTGGCTAATTCTTTGGCATCATTTTAAGCATCCATCAACTAAATAGGGACTAACAAAATTATTTACACTGAGAATATATTATTAAAACTTAAATCAATCAAATGTTGCAATGTAAAACCATTTAATCACAATGAAATATTTATCAGAACAAAATAAGGCGCTTTAATGAGAGTCAAAAATTATTACCGTGCATTCGAAACTAAAATCCTTAAAATTAATGAAACAATTAATAGATTATTTTCATACAGGACAAAGACAATAGATCACTGACAAAATTATTATTAATTACAGCCTGATAATAAAATTTAAGAAATATTGGTAATTTATCTTCTAACTTGGCTCAATTTCCCACAGTTTAAATATAACACAATTACCACAACAGTTATATTATTTTTAAATAAGATGTAATAATTCAAATTAAACAATGTGACTCTTAATTTTATCCAGGTTAAACATGAAAATTTTCCACGTGGTTTATTACTTTAAAGTGAACGTTTTCTTTCAGAATTTAATGAAACTGGAACAGACCTATCTCTCTTCAAATAGTTACAAAATTAAATTCAACAATTATTATAGCTAAAATCAATTATTTTATATTACATAATCAGAAATTCTCATAAAAGGACCAAGCATGAATAACTCCCATGGCAATTATCTTGCACTTTTAAAATTAATATTTTAAATTTGGGATTTTAAAATTTTTATTTCTCAAAGAAGTTGAAAATAATTGCAAAATTTAATTATTCTGCCTTACCTCTAAAAATCAGCAATCTGCTTAAATTCCTCAGGATGAGCAGAAGGAGTTGGCAGATCTTTCCTCGGAGAAGGCACAGCAAAGACAAATCGACGTCGGGCGGCAGGGTAAATCCTGTACTTAGGCCGGCAACTTCCTCTGTACAAAGTTCAACTAGGGCGCGTGCCGCTTGGTCTCGGCACTAACGGCATTTTCTAAACGCCTTCAAGGCTGTGAGGCAAGTTGTAATACATTTAAGTTCGGAGGGGGTTTGGTCTTTTGCAGGCGCGCTACTGCAAGGGTAATTCTCGCTGGTTGATCAGGCCAGTGTACCAAAAGCGGCCGTCCGAAACTTGGAATTCTACACACTCAAAGGGCACTCATTGACTATGTGAGTCATAGTCTGGAACTCCACTCCACAGCCACATGACTGGTCTTCTGTCATTCCCCATTTGTATTTCCAATAATTACATCTTCCCACCCCAGTGCGGAATCGATTGAGAACAGTCCACTGTTTCCGAGGAAGATCCATACCACTTACTGCTAAGGTTAGGTCAGCAATCAAAAAGTGATTCCGACCTTGGTAAGAGTCCCAGGACGAAGTCGAGTCGGTATAGATTGAAAAGTTTGTGTCCGTCAACTGGGACATCGCTTAGCATAAAGTCTTCTTAAATATAGCAACTTCATGTTCTATTTTTTTTTAATGAACAATTTAAATTTAAACACCCTTAACAAATGTTTATTAATAAATTTAAATAAAAGGGTTAGTTGTTTTTTTTTGTGTTTTTGGAAAAAACATGTTATAAACGTGTCATAATGTTAAATTAAAAATACCAAACTTTTATATTTTTCACCAAAATAACTACTGTTGTTTTGTAGTATGAAACTAATAATAACTTTTTAAAACTAATATTACAAAATGATAGTTTCTTTTGCCATATAAAAAAGTAAACCACAGGTTGATTAGACGGTATGGTATATGATTTAAATTTACTGTTGAGAAAAATGTTTAATGTTATAGTGCAGATAACTCACATTATATTTTTGTAGTTGAAATATTGACTTTAATTTGGGTGAGTCGGTGGCGTAGTGGTTAGCGCGCCGGACTTCGGGACCATGGCAGCGATGTCGTGGGTTCGAAACCGCGTTCTGCCAGTGACTTTTTGTCTATTCGAAGAATAGACCTAGAGTGACTCATAGTGCTAATGCTTTCGCCGACGATTACGCTCGATAGAAGTAACAGATTGGCCTCAAATTTCAGTCGAATATTCTTTATGCAATTTAGTAGTGGGGTTTGGTTACTTTCAAAACGGAAGTCGTGCCAATTGCCAGCCGCTGCCGGCCAGCTGCCATCGGCCAGCTGCCAAATCAGTCGCTGCCGCCATATGCCATGCCATATAGCTTCCGGTGGGGGAGGAGATGTTATTTGAAATTTGAAATTCAACTTGACAATTGGGTTATGGAAAGTATGTCAAGGTCATCCAGAGTAAGTTTTAAAAAACCCTATCCCGCTACCACCGGAGTAATAGTTCGGAGAGTGGAACCAACTCCGGTGATAGCGGGATAGGTATAGAATTAGGTTTGTGAATTTTATTTGTGAAAAACATACAATCAATGTGCGACAGCAGTGTTTAAACAAGTTGAAGTTTTGTTATGAACTACAGAGTTGTAAACACAAACACCGACGACGATGAGAAGGTAAATGCAGAGTCCCCAGATGATGTATTTAAAAAGTTTGAACAAACGTAACATCTCGAGTTGGTTTTCCCGTTCCATTTCCAATCGTTTGATTTCCAATTTCAATTTATCCTCTTCCATCCTTGTTACAAATGGAACTTCATCCATCATATCCATCATGTTTGTGTTTTTTTGAAATTTTAAAAGAAGCGATGTTGATAGTTGAAGAGGCGAGGATGGAATGAGAGTTAAAAGAGGGAAATGTCGGTTAAATAAAGAAGTGGTGGGGGGAAAGAGCGTTGTTACATAGAAGTGGTGGGGGAAAGATGCTGCTCATCATTTGCCTCAGAAGTTGTGTCCGACTGTAGAGGGGTAAGAGGAGTAGTATTTAGTAAACTGTCTTCATCAGAATTTTCAACCTTATTACAAATAGGACAAGCGTAAGTTATTTCCAAATTCATTGTAATAGCGTTAAATTTATCTATAATTTCATTTAAAGCATTAAATATTTCTTGTAAATCATCTTTTGAGTTTATTTCAAAACTAGCATTCATTCGTGCCAATTGAGAAGTGTTCATCGTTAGAGAGTTGGCATCGAATGAGGATTAGCGCCTAGGGAAGGGGGCTTATATAATGGCGACCTTGAGCAGGTGTTTAGGGAGGGGGGCTTTTTAGGGAGGGGGCTTCTATATTGGGGACCTTGAGCTTATGATTGAATAAAACGTTTAGTTCTTCTTCTTCTTCGTCTTTTAATTCAATTATTTGAACCGAAGTAGTTGTTTCATCCTCTTCACTCGATGAAGAAAACAATTCACCAGGATTTAAATATTGAACTACAATTCTGAACCATCTTATAGGATATTCGTCAATGACAGAAAGTAAGTTTTGAAACAATTCTTCCATCTCCTCCCTGTCAGTTATTATATGTTCAAAACTTGATAAATTTTCCTTCCATGTTGTTTAGTTAGAGTGTTGGAAGTGGAATGATTTAATATTATATAAAAATTAGAACTAATGGTGGGGGAAATCTCAAGGTCATCCAATTGAAGTTTTAAAAAAGAGTGTAAAACTGAAATTATACATTTGATGGTTCTACAGGATCGGAATACCAATCTGATCTGTATTTACATCTTTTTATCATATGTGTACAAAAATCATCTTGATGAGACTTGGTGCGTTGACAATGAGCAAGATCTAGAGGGTGAAATTTGAAACATCTTTGAGGACAACATGTATGAAAATATCTTGATTTGTAAAATTTGAAAGTTCGCAATTCCGGTGGCGGTAGTTGTTTTGTTTTACATTTGCAATAACAAGATCCGAAGAATTCACATTTAGTACAAGCTAACCCATCCACCATCATTGGTCCTAAATCTGTACACTGTTGTTCACAACAGTAACGAGGTTTGTACTTGTATTTTTGCTCTTCCATGTTGTCGCTGCGGAGTCTAGTGAAAGAATAAGATTGTATAGTGATGAATAGCGAGTTTTATGTACTATGAAAAGTGGTAGGGGTAATTTCAAGGTCATCCAAATGGAGTTTTAAAAATTATACCTTACAAGTGTAAGGATTATTGAAATTTAGGAAGTTTGTTTCTGTTTGTTTTCTTCAGACTTTTTTTCTCTCTCTGCCTTAGCCATAGCAATAAGTTCTTCTGTTGATAGTGGATGTACTTCAGGAAATTTTAAAATTAATTTAGCTTGATATCCTTCTTTAGTTAATACATCTAAATCTTGAGTCATTTGTTCAACAGTGTTATAATCTTTCCATAGATTTTCCCATCAAGTTCAATCATCATTCTGTATAACATTTTGTAGAATAGATCTTGTTGTGGCGAGAGCTGAGAAGCGAATGATTATTTATCAAACTGTTACATCCTTTTTATGAACTTGATATTGATCACGTGATTCCTTAGTTGTAATTTTATTTATTAAAAGTTATTCATCATTGGTAATACTTCTGGAACTTGACGTTATGTTGACCAGCTGGCGATGAAGAAGTTGTAGGTTGTGTAGAAAAAAATATTTCATCATCGCAATATTTTGTTTTAGTGAACATCCTTGTATTAGTAGCACTAACATCAACAGTTAAGTGATAACCACCGGTAAGTAAAACTCGCATTTCGTTAGTTAAATCTTCAAGTTGTTCAAAAGTAGTTATGGTGTTGGTATCATAAGATGCACACTTAACCTTTAGGGACATGTTGAAGTTTTGTATTTAGTGATAGAGAGTGAGATGTGTACGGTACGAAAGGTAGTCGTAGACTGATGAATTTAACAAGTTGATTTTCACTTTTATTATCACACAAAATTGGGTCAAGGTCATCCCATGGAATTTTTAAAAAAAGCAACATATTGTAATGTACAAACACATTACAATATGTTGCTTTTTTTTATTTTTTTTTTTTTAGGTTTATATCATATTTATTGAGAAACAAATACAAAGAAATATTTACAATCTTATGTACAAACTAATCAGTAGTAGGTGTTACATGAATTGTAAGTTCAGTAGAATTGTTTCCACTTGGTCCATGTGATACCAAATAGAGTGCGCCGGGTTGAATTATACGAAGATCTTCATTTTGTAGTAGTTGTACGAAGCGCTTTGGTAGGAAGATTTGAAATTTTGCTTCATCACCAATTGTATAAGGTGCCTTGCTTAATGTGCAATTTATAGCATCACCTACTGAAGTTTCCATCTTCTTTATTGTATGAATGATGTAGTGTTTTTCTTCTTTTAGCTCGGAACATTTTTTTGTAGGTAGGATTGTTGATTTTGAATGAGCGTTGAATTGTTCAACTAAATTTTGAAGTAAGTTGTTTGATGCCATCTTAATGTTTTTGCTGATGCTAATCTTCTTGTTAATAAGAATATCCGTTGGAGATGTTGTCTCTTCGGAGGTTCGAGTAATACTCATGCTGTGTCATGGTAGCGCTCTCACTTTTATTATCGAGAATACCCCCACCACTGACACTACCCCCACCACTGACACTACCCCCACCACTGATGCTACCCCCACCACTTTGTTGAAGGAAATTATTCAAGCGGTAGGCATTCTTCAAAGCACACTGTGTCCTTCGATGTTTAAAACTTTTTGATGAAATACAAAGTTCATTAAAGTAGCATTGGAAATCTCTATCTATTATTGCATTTATCACTTCATTGCTTGTAAATGATTGTATCCAATTTGCTTTTTCCAATCCTCTTGTGTAGATAGTTTTAAACTCTTTACAATAATGATTCATAATATGCGGCATCATGTTATAATGAATAAAACCTTCATCCCATTTTAAGTTATGAAAATGTTTGTTTAACCATTTGTTTGTAACTTTCGCTTTAGTTGTTAGTTTATTGAATGGAAATGGAGGTTTGAACAAGTAATGATAAATTACAGATGTGTTCATATCCAAAATTACTAATTCTTTAATAATGAAATTTCCATCATTCCCTCGAAAAGCTTGAAATTCAATTATACCTCTTTTATCTTCCATTAACTGTGATGCAGTAGAAAACGAAACCCGTTTGTTCATGATGAAGTCTCATCCACAACTGACTGTTATTACAAACACGATTGTTCTTCTTTTATTTCTTGCGCTTCTTCGTTTATATTAAAATTGGTGTGATAGTTGTTTAATTGTCTCCACATATCCACTTCTTGAGGTATTCGATTAAAAATTGAAGTATCCACAGGACCATATAAAATTGGAATGAATGGTTGTCTGTCCAATGTATCGATTAGATAATCTTTAATTATTGTACTTGAAAATACTAGTTGTTTTAAGTATCTAGTGACAGGACCGGTAGTACAACTTAAAGTGTAAAATTCTTCTTTAGTGAAATGTAATTTTACATCATGTCTAGTTAAATCTTTGAAGCGAACAACTTGTCCCCCACGATGTTTGATTATATCAACTTCAATATTTGATTCTAATAAACTTAATCTTGTTCTTTTTCCAAATGTGTTGTTAGTTAAATAACATTCCAAAAGATGTAAATGTTTCATTAGAGAATCCCAAGAAGTTTCAGTAAAGATAACCATTTTACTTCCTTGATTTAACATAACAATTGGTGAATAATCCAATGATTTTACAATTCCAACAGATATACTTTTTGTCATGCATGAAGAAATAGGGTAGAAAATTCGAAGAAATACTTCTGTTAAAATATTTGTTGTAATGTTAACTTCAACCTTTTTTCTTTTTACTTCTTTTTCATCTTCTCCTTCTTCTTCTTTCTTTCTTATGTTTGTTAAACTTGAGGAATTCATCCATTTCTTGTTCAACTTGCTTTTCTATATCAGAACTATTTTCATCCATTAGAGGTGTATTTTCTTCTCCGTTAGTAGAATTCATCTTGCGAACGATGTTTCCCAAACGACGGTTGAAGATAGAATGAAGTTTCTACTAGGTAATTTCCTGCTTTTATATTTTTTGTAAAATTTTTGAAATTTATACAATTACATAATTGTTTATTTTCAACTTGTGTTTTATAAACAAAATTCTAACCTTAAAAATTGAGGAAGATAATTCTAACCTCAATATTTTGCAGTAGTTGTACTAATTATTCTTAAAGTACATTCTTCACTATTCCGGTCAGTGGTGTGTAAGTAACTATTTTATCATGTAGAATTAGACAGTATGCCGAAGTTCCATCCGCTACTGGTTCTTCAAATTCCATTTCAATTTTTATATCCACACTTGATGATTTTACTGATTCATTTTGTTTTGAACAATCGATTACAATTATTGGAGCTTTGGAATAATACTGATCAGGTGATAATAGTGGTGTATTAGTCTTTCCATAATATGATGATTGAAATCTTGCATACATATCATATAAAATGGAAAAACGTTTTTTGCTAAACATGACATTTAAATTGTCATATGGAAAGAATTGAGAGTTTAAGAAAACTTTACAATTCTTTATTTTACAGTGATCAAATTGACCAGCATTTGCAGTAATAACATCTTTTCGCTTAGTTTGAAAACCGAGTATTATGTACCTTGCACGTTCCAAGTAAGTTGATGTTTTGACGGTCCATGTTTGTCGTTCTGTTTGAGGTAATGTAGGGTATTCATGAAATTCCCAACTTCGGAATGGCATTACAATGTCACGGTCAGATTTTAACTTTCTTAACAATACGATTCTATGTTCATCAGCCAATCTTACATGAGGTACTCTCCAAACAACTTTATCCAATTGTAGTTGCCATTCCAGTTTATCTTCCGTAGTTGCAGGGTCTGCAAGTATTAAGTCCTTATTAGTTGAAGATCTGAGTAATACTAATTCTTGTTTAACATTTATTATAACCCTTTTGTAATCTTCAGCAAATCCTAAAAGCAATCGTAAAGGTACATGAAAATCAAAATGACCGTTGGAAGCAGGTGTTATAGTGTCTTTATCAGGAGCAACCCATCCGGCAGTGACTATTGAATTCTTCTCATGTGGTGTTAATGATGTTAATCCTTTTAATGTAGTTGTTATACCAACCTTTTTTGTTGAATCAACTGTCACCCCTGATATCTCATATCTTATTTCATCAAAAAGAAATGCCATTGGGTTATTTATAAAAGGAACTGTTGAAGCAGTTTTTCCATCCAATTTTAATACCCTTCCTTCGATGTACAAATAACTTTCACATGGTAATGTGTAAATATCTTGTTGTTGAATGGGAATTCTTATTTCATCATTATTGTTTTAATTTTGATGAAGTGTAAGGGTTGTGTGTGTGATATTCCTTCTCCCATAGTGTTTCGTCGAATGTCGGTCCTTGAGATATATCCAGGATATCCATCGTTGTTAAGTTTCAATCCAATCTTTTGTAGAAAACGAATGTTGTCTGATGTTAACTCTTCCAATGTCGAGGAGCTACTGAGCTCCCGACTCTTCCGTTGTGGTTTAAATGATAATCCCATGTTGATTTTTATGTCGCCGCTCTGATGTGTATTCGTATAGTAATTGTTTCTCCTCTAAAGTCAACACTATGACCGTCTTGATCCAATATGTTCAGCACGATGTCTGAAATGAAACTGGTGTTTAACGGTAGGTATATCAAGTTTTGTGGCTTCTCAACAATTTTAAAACCTGGAGCAACTGTTGGATAAAATGTATGTAAAATATGCTGATTTACTCCTTCTCTATATGATCCATGTATAATATTACATGTTACATCAATACTATTTACTTTTAATATTGTAACAGTTGTATTACCTGAATGAGTAGTTTCAGGAGTTAAGATTTTCTTTTTTGTATCTGTAAATCCAAGTAAACTGCCAATAGAGTTTTTCATTCCGACATCGATATAATATTTTGAAGTTATTTCTGCTTTTAAAGTATTATTGTTTCCTTTAACGGTGATATTTTCTTCTCCGAGTTTTTTCTGTAGTAATTGGTTTATATCATCAATTTCATAAGCTCCAGTAGGAAATGTAATTATTTTCAATTCTGAGTATTTTCCTGCAGCATCCTTAGTTTCATAATAATGTAGTAAATTGTTTTTTCCTTCTGTAACATTAGGAATTGAATTGTAGGTAGTCAAATCAAGTAATGCAGCTTCCCATAATCTTTCTTTGGATAAACGCAATGCTGGGAATAGAGTACTTTTTAATGTGGATGAATTTCCACTCAGTGACACTGTATACGATGACATCTTAAAGGTGACTGACACTTTTCGCTAGAAACTCCAAACATAAATGGTCCACATATTTCAGTATTGTTAGGTTGTTCTCTTTTGTAATTGTAAAAAATGTTTTTGGAGTTTTGAAAATAATGTTGAAGTTCTTTAGGTGGTGGTAGATTGCCAAAACTGTCAAAGTAGTAAACGGTTTGTCCGAGCTTTTTATAGCATACCCAATGAGTGCCTGGACCATAGGTGGAATCCAAATTTACTATTCCAGTTTCATTTTTCCATATTTTAGTTGGTAATGCATCTTTCATAAAAACTCCTCGAAAGAATGGTATTTTCAAACATTTTACATAATCATTTAACTGATGATTAGTTAAGGCTTTATTTGGAATTATCAATTGATTTTTTTTATTTAGTACACACGGTACGGTCTTAGGTATAAACCTGCTCCGTTTTTTACCATTGACCAAACAGAAGCCTTTTTTACTTTTGCTTTACGAGTTCTACGACGTCTCTTTCTAATATTTCCACCTTTTTTGGGAGCTCTTCTTTTTGCAGGTCTTCCTCTGCGACGTCGTCTTCCACCACCAAACTTAGCTTTTGTCTTCATGGCTGTTGTTACTGCCCAAGCCGCTGCTTTTTCTGCAATACTTGCGTCACTTGATTT